>JAODUP010000304.1:295000-610000 GCA_025642065.1 Paralvinella palmiformis | reverse complement strand
GATGTTCAGAGATCGGATGGTGAGGTGCGATAAAGATGAAAGCTAGCATAGAATTTGAATTTTATCTCTTATCAGATCAAGATACTTTGATAATTAATCTGTCAGACGTCAATTTGTTTTTCGGAGAAGCCTCACAAATCGAACTAATCAGATACATCAAATGATAACGAGTGCATCATCTTCACGGAAATTGAAATGTAAGCCTACTACTATCAAACCAAGTTTTCTAATTTTACATCTCAACAACAACGACAAATAGAATTGATTGATTTATCTAAATTTATTGAAAATCAGTGAAACTTTGGAAAACTTAATTTGAAGATCGCAATAAGAGTCTAAAAGTGAAATTTCGCTGATTTTCAATAAATAAATAAATATATATATATATATCCCTATATTTATATATATATATATATATATATATATATATATATATACATATCCAAGAGCATCTCGGATTAGAAAAAGATATGACTCAATATATATTTTGGTTACAAAAGATAAAAAATCCCATTGATGTTTATGAGTACGCACGACGAGTGATTATTCTCAGGTAGTCTCTCAGGGCAGGTTCCACTGTATATACAGTAATTAGTGTAGTAGCGCATGTATCTTGGTAGGCTTACGTTGACTATGTAGGCTCCAGCCATCAGATGAGTTCTTTTTCCTGTTTATTTTTTTTTCGCTTCACTCAGTGCACTTAACACCAACAACAATGCGACAAATATTGCCCTCTTAATAATTGTGACATTCAAAAAAAAAAACTAAACTTTTGAGGTCCAAAAATCGTACACTAATTACAGTTTAATGGAAACGAAGTAGTCTAGCATTGTAAAAAATACTGAAAGAGTACTAATGCTCTAACATAAAATATTCCCAGGCCAGTTAAGTTAAATATCATATTTGGTGATACATAAATTAGTGGCTAATTTATTATAATACGTATTAAACTAATTGATGAAAATAAATATTAGTCGGGCGACGCATCGAACCTGAAATGTTTTTTGTGGGAGAAGACTTTTGCTGCTCGTGATTGTCGTAATGTTGGGTCAGTAAATGGAGCTTTCATTTGTTTTAAAATTTCAGTCTGGTTCACGCATTCAGTGACCGTGGACGCGTTCCCGTTGATGGGCATTGTTAAACTGCTAGCCACTCTCTCAGCCTGTGTGTTTACTCTGTACTTTCATTGGCTGCTCGGTCAGCCAATGAGCCAATACTGCAACAAGTCGATCTGACCATTGGCTCATTCGGCAGCCAATCACAATCAACCTGATGGTTGACTGCGAAAATGGAAGCCATACTTATCAGGTGGTAGTGTTTTTCGAAGGTGCTACTTACAATGTCTTCTTTGGACTATCTATGTCGTGGGTGTACTTTTTTTTGACTTTTTGCATGATTTCGCGGTGTTTCACATTTATTAGTATATTCTAAACTAAGAGAGCGCTTATATCTATTGGGTTTTCAAGTGTTTCACCTCTCTCTTTCTCTCTCTGTTCTAGTTTACTTTAATCTAATTTAGAATCTGGCATTAGAATAGAGGCATAGATTACTCTATTAGTATCTCGCTGCGGTGGCTATGCGTGTTTAAAAACAAACTGTACTAGAGTTCCATTATCGATTAGCTGAATCATTCCTCGTTTGAAAAAGATAAAATTAACATCGTTATTGAAACATAGACGTAAGATCGATCATTGATCTTGAAAGTTGGTTGCCGAAAATTCGATGAACAAAGACAAATTTAAAACTACCGATACATTTTTAGAACAGTTTTTCATTGGATAAATTTATATATCACGTCGTCTGGGATTATTAATAATTAGCTATTCATAAAAACTAGATTGTTCACACATTGTTGTTGGTTACATAGAATTTTATTGGTAAACACGATTTATATTTTAATCGACCGCAAATATTTTATTAAGTTTACACACACACACACACACACATACACACACACACACACACACATACACACACACACACACACACACACACACACACAGATCAAATATTTTCATCAGCATTTCCACTCGTCAAATTCCACGAATCGCTCATAAAATGCATGTTACTATGTCGTGTGCACTGTAGTCAAGTTCCCTGCTGCAGAATCTTTCACAGTAAGAGTCGATTTTTATTGAATATATATATATATATATATATATATATATACGTGATTCCATTTTTTATCCATTTCTTTATTATGTCAGAGATTTGCTTCACAATTCTTATTTTGCTATATTTTTATTTTATTTCAGTGATTTGCATCACATTGTTCCAGTTTGGTATGTTTGTGGATAAAGCATACGCCGTCTTGTCACATCGTGTTGTTTTTGGTGTCGTCTCAGGCTATTATTATTATTGTATCACGGAACACAAATCTCCGAGAGCACGGAGATCCAACTCGTCGCAGGATCTCAGCTCCACGCCAGCAAAGTAATGGGCTCCACATCGGTAAAGCGGTGGGACCCATATCGGCAAGTAATTGGCTCCACCCAGTTAACAGGAACCCTTTCCCCTCCCCCAACAATATCAAAGTAATTGGCTTCACAGTAGCAAAGTAAATGAATCTACTCAGGCGGCGTAATTAGGTCTACAACAGCCAAGTAACCGACTCCTCAACGGCAACGTTATTAGATCCAGACAGGAAAGTAAAGGACTTCCCGCCAGCAAAAGTAACAGGCCTCACATGAGTAAAGTAAATTATTTGACGTAGTAGAATAACAAAGGAATACTTTGTTTTGGTTTATTTGCCCACAAACAAATTGTGACTTCCTGTGGCAGTTTAAAGCTGTGTATTAATTGTATGATTCGTATCGGTATTTAGCAACTGCGTGTATTTAATCGTTGTTGTGCTTATAAATTATAATGTTTGATAAACAAAATCTGAAAAAATATTCTAGTGTTGGGTACAAATATTGTAATTATATTCACTCTGAATTGGTCAGTGTTCACTCTGATGCATGTTCTTGTGATGCACACACGCACACAAACACACACACACGCGCGCACACACACACACACACATGGGCGCACACACACACGCACTCACACACACACACACACACATGGACGCACACACGCACACGCACACTCGCTCCCCGCAAATATAAATATGTATTCTGAGAATGTTCAATCAAAATATTTGTTTCAATATTTTAATAAATGTTCTTATCATTTGCTATCACATTTATTTGTTATTGTTATTATTATTAACATCATTATCTAGTTTATATTGTGTTTAGAGAAGTGGACGAGATGTTTAATATATTATGACAGACGTTATCATTTCAATAGAGTTCAGCTATAATGGAAGAACGAACCATAAATCTTCAATGTTTGGGTTAATTTTCGGCGCCATATGAGAAAATCGCTTGATCAGAAATTTCCGGAGATCCTTTTATTATCTAAAGCCGTTCCTATCAATTGTTTACATCTTTTGGATAAGCGAATTTTTTGTCTTCTTCGCTGGAAAAAGTTTCTGCCACATGGCGGATGTATCACTCGACCCAGTCTCGGTACTGACGTGTATTTATTTATGTTAAAAACTCAACTTGTAGACGCGTTTTAGGGATTGCTGCTGATCTGATCTTTATCCCGATTACTGAGTCGGTAATTACCGAATGCAATCAGAATACCGTGTCAGTAATTACCAAATGCAATCAGAATGCTAGGTCAATAATTACCGAATGCAATCATAATACTGTCTCAGCAATCGTAAAATGCAATCAGAGTATTGTGTCAGCAATTGTAAAATGCAATCAGAATACTGTCTGAGCCATCGTAAAATGCAATCAGAATATTGTGTCAGCAATTGTAAAATGCAATCATAATACTGTCTGAGCCATCGTAAAATGCAATCAGAGTATTGTGTCAGCAATTGTAAAATGCAATGAGAATACTGTCTGAGCCATTGTAAAATGCAATCAGAATATTGTGTCAGCAATTGTATAATGAAATCTCTGGTAAAACTGTATGTTTATTACATGTGTAATTACTATGATATTGCCATGAATTACTACGGGTTATCTACCAAAAATTGTCTATTTAAGTTGTAATTGACCAATTACCCCATAAATAGGTGATTATTGTTCCCAATTACGATCCTATTGATTGATATCGGTCCCGATTGTGTTGTTATTGTTGTAACTAATTACGATGGGATTAATCTTTCCACATCCCGTGGGGTCATATTCCCTGCGGAGGGGCTGCGCCTCAGATTGTTAAATCAGCTCCCCTCTAACCTATAAAAGGTTGCTACGTTGATTTATCTTCTGATTTCTCTCAATTTCGCATCTGCCATGAATTAGGACTATAACCTGGGAGACCAAAAAATGAGAAAACCATGTCACACGATCATAGGAATACTTCTGGATCGATTAGATTTCAATTGATTAAACTTTCATTATTGGCTGCTTTCAACTACTGGTTTTGAAGTAAGCGATAGTTGGTTGTACTGATAATTTGAATATGCTAATTGGGATGGTTGTTACGAAGTTGGTTGTGATCACGTGACGTGGGTGTACGTAATGATCGGGTGTTCTATGTATCTGCCTAGCACAAATCACGAATTGTATAATAAACGTCACATTGTTTCACCAAGTATATTTTATTCAGTATAAACAGCATGTTGTATAAAAATGGCTCTTTGTCTGGTTGTTGTATGATTGATTTCCACGATTAAGGTTTTGAATATGTGTCTGACATATTTTAAATGCTTTTAAGATATTTTATATAGATTTAATGAATTACTTGGGTTTACTAGAAGAAATACGTAGTATTATATATATATATATATATGTGACAAACGTACTACTGAGTTGTTTCAGAGTTAACTTTTGAACTTCAAACTCCGATTCATTAAACTAATTCTTGACAATCAGCTAACAAACAGAATAATTAAATGATTATCAATAGTTGAACTATTGATGGTTTCCTATAACTGATCAGAATATAATATTATAATTTCCCTTTTTTTCTCAGTTTTGTCTCTTGATTAATTTTGTTTAAAAACTTTTCATTGTAACATATTCAACCGAAATATTCACATTTAGCATCTTATGTTATGTTTTATGTCGTGAACAAGTTTCGATTCGAACCGAGCTCTGTATAAATGGTTATTACTCCGACTTTAAAATAAAAGTAAATAATCTTGAAATTAATTTATCAATAATTTCGCCATCTTTGTTTAGTCTGTGCGTTATGATGGTAGTCGTGAAATGGTGTTTCGAAACATAAATAAGTAAATTATAATATATTAAATAGAATAGATTAAATTAGATCGGGCTACTTGGGCGATATGAAGTCATCGTTATTTAATATTGCCGAATGAAACCATGTTTGACTCGACTAATGTACGTCTAGTAATCGTCCGCTTGTTGAGTAAAATACGTGAGATTGATGTACAAACGCATATATTCCAATAATAGTAATAATTACAAATTAATATTCTATGTTGTACGAATTTAATTCCGAAGATACTATATTAGTCTATTGATAATAAATTGGTCGATACAGTATAATCATACCGATAATTAACGTATCGTAATATTGAAGATCGATATTGACAGCGTTGATCCGCCGCTCAGTAAGACTATTATTATTAGTTTAGAAACAGTCTACCTTAAAGAATCGTGGTTCAGGTGATGACTATAAGACAGATGAGTTATCTAGACTGGGTTTCGGACATGGTGACCCAGACTTAGATGACTTGATGGCTAAATTATTTTCTCCAGAAATCCTGATCAACGTAGGAACAAATTGTTTACGTGTTGCTGTTTTGCGGCCACTTTTGTGCACAAGGTAGGCTAGACGGGCCGAGCGACCTCCAAAGGTAATGAGGCGAAGTGAAGGATGAAACACCCTTCTGACTTAGCCCAGCCGGGGTTTGAACCCAGGTGCTATAGATCTGTGGCCAACCGCGCTATCAGTTAGGCCATGATCAACGCAGGACACACTAATGTAATTATATATATTGAAATTAGTAGTTAAAAGTGTTCTCCCCTCTGTGTCTGTGCTGGTATATTCCTGATCTTGAGGGCGTTTGCTTGTCTGAAGGACTCTGGAAGCTATACCGACGGAGGTGTAAGCCCCTGACAGGTTTAACCAAGCCGGGAAGCTATCAGAAGACTTGGCCAGACCACATCTACTCAAAGCCTACACCAGAAAGGCAAGAGTGCGAAAGATAGTCTGCTCAGGGCCAAAACCAAGATCCGTATAGGGACATGGAATGTCTGCACCATTGACGAGACCTCAAAGTCAGCACAACTGATCCGCGAGATGAAAAGACACAGACTGGAGATTCTAGGGATTAGTGAGTGACGATTGACTGGTTCTAGACGACAGGTGGCCCACGATGGTTCAACCATCCTGTACTCTGGACACAAAAATACACAGATCCACGAAGTAACCCTTGTTATCTCCCAGGAGAAGGTCAACAACTGGCTAGAATGTAAACCGATCAGTGATAGAATGATCAAAGCGCGCTTCACCTCAAAACACTGCGAGCTCACCATCATTCTGTGTTACGCTCTAACCAATGAATCTGACAAACAGGACAAGGAAGACTGGTATGAACAGTTACAACAGGTAGTCATCAAAGTGTCACAGCGTGAAATACCTTTGATCATCGGAGACATGAATACCAAAGGCTAAGCTCTAACTGTGACAGAGCTATTGGCAAACATCGGCGTGGTGTGACGAAGGATAATGGTGAATGTCTTGTTTGTTTCTGTTTAAACAAGAAATGCGTAATTAGAGCTATCATTTTGGCACACCGAGACACCCGGAAGCTCACCTGGGAATCACCTGATGGTAGAACAAGCAACCAGATTGACCACATTACCGTAAATGGAAAATGGCGTAAGTCCCTTCAAAATGGTAGAGTTTGCTGTGAGGCTGACATTTACAGTGATATATATATATATATATATATATATATATATATATATATATATAGATCCAATGGTAATGGGTTAGATCACAGATATCATTCGAAATAATGACAGTCCCAACAGCTTCAAAGTGTTCGCCTCATGTCACGACGGTGGAGAGACACCTGGTGTTGGTGTATCCAAAACGATTATAATCTCTATTTCACTAACACCAACCTGAACTCTGATGAATTAAGTCTATTGCGCGTAAGATCTGATATTTTTTAAACCTAATACTATTTCAGTAATGCCATTAATAACAAATTAGTAACTTGGTCATAACATTGGCTGATCTATCTCTAAGCTAGTGTCCAAATAATGGAGAATCCACGATAAAATTAGACTGAAAAGTTTAACTTCATTTTCTTCACCGTAAAGTTATTTACTTCAGGAGCTCAGCCTCATTTTGTGTGCTCATTTTTGTTAACAGTGTGGATACTGATTTGATGTGATGGGATAAGTGTAAATTTATTTCGGATAAATTCCGACCGGATAAAACCAGATAATAAGAGTGAAGTCTCATTTTTCCAAATGATCATTAATTGTCTTGCAGCATGGATAGGTTAATATTTAATATACTAAAGAAAACGACATTTGAATTTGTGGAGGATATTTTTAACATGATGTCTAAAACTACGTTTTTCTTTCTTGTTCTTTCTCTGAGCGGTGCCAGGTGAGTTTCTCCTTCTAACTTGGAAACGAAACAAGGAATTTCTAATTTTAACATGCACAGCTACAATAGAAGTGTGTAATATATTGTTTGATGGTAAAAGCAAATCACATTTGTGGCATGGCCTTACCAGAAAAGCATGCAACAATTCAAAGCACAGCGTGTCATTACACCGCATCGCAACACCGAGGCAAGGTATCATAGCGTAAGGCCCCAACTGTATCATCAACGGTCAAGTTGTCATTCCAGTTCTGTTGTCCATACCCGTGTAAAAGATTCATAGAATCACTATCTTGCCATTTAAGTTTGTTAGTGCATGTTTGATGTTGTCATGTTCTATTATAAAAATATATTTGTAGAATGGAATAAGGATATTCGGTAAGTTTAATAGGCGTTAGAAACGTTTAATTTAATTTAACCCCACGAGAGCCCCCTATTTTGTAGCTCCGTCAATGCTGTCTTTCGCCATCTTATCTTTGGTCGTTTGACGGTGGCAAGCATCTCTGGGAAACTTTGGAGATACTTTCTTTAGGCATTCTTAGGACGTGTCTTAACCATCTCAATCGTCGGCGTTTAATTTCCAGGAAAACGCCGTTGCAGCCTGTCTGCTTGTAGAGTTCCAGGTTAGGTATTTTGTTGGGCCCGAATATCCGGCTGATCTTTCTCAAATATCCATTGTGGGAGACATAAATCTTTATCCATGATGACCCATTGAAGCACTCTCGGGAACTAGGGGCTATACAATAAGATAGAATTTATATTACTCTTGTAAAGTACTGTTGCTTCGATGTCTTTCTGGATTGTATTGTCTTTATTGAAGAGACTACCAAGGTGTATAATGTCCTCTACAAGCTCAAGTGATACACCATTAAACGTTACAGGTGCAGTTGGTGTGGTATTAATACTCATCACTTGTATCTTGGTTATACTGATGGTAAGCCCATTTTGCTTTGTGCAAAATTGTCTAATTTATTAGTTAGTTTCTGCAGAAGGTCAATCTTTACTGATAGAAGTGCAAGGTCATTGGTAAAGTCGAGGTCTTCTATCTGAGAGAAGAGAGTCACTTCGATACCGCGGTATTTATCTGATGTGGTTTTCCGCATAAGCCAGTCGATGATGACTAGGAAGAGGATGGGTGAGAAGACACATCCCTGTCTAACACCAGATATCACTGGAAGCCATTCAGCAGGTGTATTACTGGGCATGATGCCGCATTCAAAGTGGTTGTAAAACTTCTCTATTAGTGAAACAATCTTTGGAGGTACTCCATAGGATCTTCCATGGGTGTCATGGCGGATACTATCAAAGGGCTTTTTGAAATCGATGAAGTTGATATACAATGGGCACGGATTCTCAGCTCCAAAACAAACTCCTGTTTGGTGACTGGGAATGTCAGCCTTGTGACTTCACATATAGTGTGTGTTTGGCTGTTAAAAATTGGAATTGGAATTGATTTTTTTTAAAGTGGAATTGGAATTTCCTACAAATAAATTAAATCCACACATTAATTTATCAGTTAATTTTTTAATTCAAAAATATTTCTTCCATTACAATCTTACTTGGAATAAAAACTACTCGGAGTAGGTATTACAAGTAGGTATTCGGAGTAGGTACTCGGAGAACCTACTCCTGGTAAAAAAATAGTAGGGAAAAAAGAGTCGGTAAAAAACGGAATTGGAATTGAACAAATTTGGAAATGAGAACTGAATTGATAAATCAGATGTGGAATTGGATTTGACAAAATGGAATTGAGCGGAATTGGAATTGACAAAATGGAATTGACCCCATATATAGTATGAACTAAGACCTCAATATACTGATGTGACTGACTTTTTCTCTATTCACTGGCATGCGAGTGAAAATATTAATTTAGTTCGGAAATAAGCCATCGTCCCAACCTGAGGAAATACTGTGACGCCTCTTTAAAAAAAAGATATTCTCATTCTTAAAGCAACTAATTATTTTCTTAATTCGATAATTCTATATTAGCCAGGACATTTTTTTCCTGTGCGTAGATATACTCTTATCAAATATTTTATTAAAGATCAGAAGTAACGGGGTGATTAATTAAATTAAAACCGCCTCTATGGCCTTGTGGGTAAGAACGTGGGACTTTCTTACTAATGTTCCTGCTGTGCGGGAGGGGGGAGGTTCGAATCCCAACCTTGGCAATATAGTAGGAGGAGTTTTTCATCCAACCAGGCAACTTTTTTTAGAATTAGTTCCCCGTGGTGAAGCAATAAATAGACCGATCCAGTCGAAATGCGTTGCATCGGTTACCAACTGCGGTCTCGGATTAGTATCAGCTATGTCGCCCATTGTTAATAGGGGATGGCAATTTTTAACTAACGATAAATACGGGAAATCTTTCAGCAAATTATTTCATATTAAACGGAGACTGAGACTAGTATTTCAGCTGAACGCTTGTGTCTTTCCAAATGATTTAACACAATATTTATCAGAATATAACCCAATGATTGAACGGACCGATCTTTCCAGATGAATGACCCAGTTATGCCTTAGTTATTCATGCTGACTTGTAGGAGATTGTTTGGCATGGGTTTCAATGGATTAAATAAATGATTTTAAAATTAAGCCTTTAATTGACATTTACAGGTAGTAAACATTGCACGAATAGCTGATTCAGAAAAAATATTATACTAGGGATTATACTAGGGATTATACTAGGGATTATACTAGGGATACAAATGACAACAATAAGCGAATCAAAGGAATTATCTAAATTGTTTTATTTAATACTCGAATAACAAGTGTTTGGAACTGACTGGGAAGCGTGTTTCGTTGAGAATAAATTGATTTAACACGACGTATAATATCACCACCTCCATGTTTGTCTTGTATAAATACCCTCCCCCCCCCCCCTAGATATTCGTTACTAGATATAAAAGTCAGAGGCACATCATTAAGACACAGAGTGTTTGTTTTTGTCAATGAGGGAATTATATGACGTCACTTAACATAGTTAGATCGAAGTTTTAATAATATCCGTGTAAACAACGACACCGAATAGTTGTTTTTATACTGTACAGCTTATAATATTGTGACTATTGAGTTGATTCGACATGATCTTGTAAATTAATGTGATTTAATAGTCGTTTATAATTTATGTTAATTATTCAGAACACCGAATTTATTAACGTTTGATGGTGAATATATTAATTAGATGTAAATGTTATCCACTACAAATACTCTACATACAAAAATCTTGTTTTAATGCTACCATTAAAATATAATAAATATAACTAATTTAATAATAATAATAATAATAATGGCAGAAATAGTAATTATTTTACGTGGCTTAGCGACCGGTAATTGAAATTTAAAATGTTCCTAGTCTTGTTCTGATCCTCAACCATCATACACATATTAAATAATTGTTATGGGGACATAGCATTGAGACTCGGGAGGTATTTCATTAGCATACTCACTCCTGACACCTCCTGACATGTTTAGCTCATTATTATTGTTTGATATTTCAGGGTTTCTTTTGTCACTTGCAAAAATTTAAAACCAGACATCATATTTAAGTATTGTAGAGTGTGCCATCAGCCTGCATCCCTCTACGTGGAGAAAGATTTACGGAAGGAGATATCAGTGATAAAGTAAGCAATTCCGTGAGAACTGTGCACAATAACATCATTGAATTCACCACTGATGGCATTTTTCATGACACTAGACGGAGTTGTCATCTACGGAATGGCCATATAGAGGAATGCACCTTAATGCACCCCAAGAAAGGTCTGGCTGCTTTACGTCTCAGCAAGGCACTTTAGTTCAAGTTAGTCAGCCCAGAAGCCATGCCTAACACCTATGGCAAAAAGGAGACTGGAATTTGCCAGATAACAACATCATTATATAGACCCTTGTAGAAGCGGAAAATATTGACGATGCAACGATTATATGAGAAATATACAACAACCACAATGAAAAACCTGTTGAGATTGAATAAGGACATGACATAATTCATTGTCTTTTCATCCAAGCAACATGTAAAGAAAACTGAGAATCTTCGCATTAAGGTAGGATCCAGTTATATAAATTCTTCAATGTCTGTAAGAAATCTAGGACTTATATTAAATAATACCCTAGGAATGGAGAAGCAGGTGAATTATATATGTAAGTCCTGTTATTATCAAATAAGAAATATAGGACTTATTCGTAAGTAGATAAATGATGGAACATGCAAGACTTAAGTTCAAGCCGTTGTTATCTCTCGACTGGACTATGGCAATGCATTGTTATATAATATCCCCCTCTCTCTGACCAACCGCCTCCAGCGAGTGCAGAACTGTGCTGCTCGTCTCGTGACACGCACTCGAAAAAGGGAACATATAACACCAGTTTTGTTCCAGCTGCACTGGCTTCCTGTACGTTTCAGATCATTGTACAAGATCCTGTTTCTTACGTTCAAAGTACTGAATTGAATTTGGCGTATTTATAATATTAAACCAATTTATTATGTATGAAATGTATTTGATCTATATGAGCTCATAATATGTTTTATTGTGTTTTAAATATTAAGCGCCTTAGAGCAAATTCAGTTGAATACGGTGCTATATAAAATATTATTATTATTATTATTATTATTATTATTATTATTATTATTATTATTATAAGCAATTCTATCATTAACTGCAACAGAAAAGTTCTATGGACAAATAGAAAAAGAAATACTTGCTGTTACCTTTGGTCTTGAAATATTTAACTATTACACATATGGCCGTGACACGTACATCATAACTGACTACAAGCTATTTGAATCAATGGTGTTAAAGCCATTGTGCGAGGCACCCAATCGTTTACAATCGCTACTTTTACGTGCAAACCATTACAATTTCACACTTCGGTGTCAGTCGGGAAAGTCTATTCCTGCGGCAGACAGATTGCCACCAGCACCACTTCGTGATAAACCAGTGGAAGAACTAGTCTCTGTAAATAACCTGTCACTAATCGGTATTAAGGATGATCGCCTGGATTTTATTACTTTATGCTACACAATGTGATCCAATTGCTAGCTAAATCATCGAACTCAAACATCTCAGTCCATCATTCCTTATTGCAGTTATCGCGATTAGCTCACTGTCCAGGATGGTATAGTGCTCAGAGGTGAGCGAATAGTCTTTGTAAATGCACAATTTCACATTATGATATAGTTTGCCATGTGGAACGTAATGATTTCATGCGTCATAACGATTTGTTTAATGGATAATGTGTTTACTGGTTAGTTAGGTAGCTCAATTGGAAGAGCGTTATGCTACAAACCGGAAGGGTTGGAACAGGGTAATGGTTACGAATAACACATGTCAATGTAATTGCTTTGTTTGAAATGTCAAGCTTGGTTTAACCTATTTAACGGCATATTTGAGGTCACAGATTAAGTACATTAGCCAAATTTGATTAAATAATACATGTAGAAACTATTTGAAGTATCTATTCCTGTTTTACTAAAATCATTTCCTGTGAATTATTGTCCGAGTGATACGTTCTAATTTGTCAATATAGACAGGGGTCTATGTCAACGTGAATTTATCACGTGTTATAATACTCATTGTATTTTTAACTGTCTATAATGTTTCCATATCATATTTAACTTGGGTACAATATTCTTAAACATATTTTAGTTAATTTATGAGTAGTATCATAAATATGTTTGTTAATTATGTTAATATATACATGTAAGTATATGCTGGCGTATTTATATTTATTTAGTTTAAGGAGCAGCAACGAATTAACGTTGCAGTTTTCATGGTTCATTTACTAATGATAATGGTATAGGAAGATGCGATGTCCGGAAAATCGATGTTCACAAAACTGTGCAAACTGTTATATTTAGAGTGAAACATTGTGAAAGTGAACATTTATTCCTGTAGCTACAATCACACGTGAAATGATAGGCTTGCACCTACAGTCATCCCACCATGTTACGCAATACCAAATCTAAGACTGGTGTAACATGGTTTAATGTCCAGATATAGAATGTATGACAATGTAGAAAGGAAACATGTCCGCCACCACTTACAACTAATAGCCCAATACGCTCCACTAACTCACAGCCAATCAGAGTCGTTTATACATAAACTGTATCACGTGATGTAATATGTAAACTGCAGTTGCATTGCTTATACTACCACTGGCAACTATATCACACATGGTCACATGACCAAAACATAATGGGAATTATAATTGAAACAGGTTGGAGGATATATTATGAACGATTCTTTTGACATAATGTAGTTAATTAATATTTCGATATAAACGGTGAAAGAGTATTGAACGTTGTTTCTCGGCTATTTGTTTTCCATGGTAAATGATGGTTTGTTATTCGTCTTAAAGCAGTAAATAAGTAAGCAACTTTATTCCCAGTTTCCAATCATGATAATAATAATAATGAGATTTGAAAGTTTGATTTATTGAAGAAAACAAAATGGCTCGTGATATTTTACTATTTACATGGGATAAATGTTTTTTTGCCATGTTAATGTTTTATCAATATAGATGCCAAGATATTTAATTGCCTGATCAGTTACAGTTTAAGCCAATTCTTTCCAGTGTTATGTCAGCTATACTTACATTGAATTCCGCCAAGTTACACCTCGCTGTTTTCGGATTTATAACAATGTTTTTAGTTTTATCGGCGTTCAATGCAAATTTATTGGCACAGAACCATTCATATAAATAATGAATTGCTTTATTAGCGTTAATGTAGATTGTATTTAACCTATAATGGGACAAATATAACGTTGTATCGTCGGCCAAAGATAAAATATCAAAATTAGTTGATTTACCGATATTATTGACATAAACAAGATAAAGTAAGGGACCCAAGATGGACCCTTGTGGCACGTCATACTTTATTTGTCTCAAGGAAGACTTAGAATTGCCAAGTTCAACATATTGGGTTCTATCGCACAAGTAATTTTCAAACCATTTGTTTGCTATATGCCACGAATACCATAATTATTTAATTTTTGAAGAAGAATTTTGTGATTTATCACATAAAAAGCTTTGGGGAGATCACACAGAGTAGCCAGGGTATATTCGAGATTTATTGTATTACTAGTGTGAGCACAGTGATTAAGTAAATGCATAATTGGATGTATAGTGGAGTGTCGTGAACGAAATCCATATTGGTGCTTTATATAGGATATTATTTGCACTGAAAACGATACCAATTTGTCATACATAATTGTTTCTAACAACTTGAAGAAAACCGGAAGTAAGCAAATAGGCCGATTAATGTTTACCTGGTTTGAGTCTGCCGACTTAAAAATGGGTATAACTTTAGCTAATTTCAATTTACCTGGAACTAAGCCGGCACAGCAATATTATTAATAGAATGTTTCAGTATCTTACTCGATATTCCGTCGTGGCCAAAAATAGATTTAGATTTAAGTGTTCGAGTAGTTTCAATAATATTAAATGGAGTAACTAGTTTTAAAAACATACTATGCGAGACTGGGTTTGACATGTAATCTTGTAAATTACGTTTAGTTGTGGGGACATCTTGACTGGTTGTTTCGCCTACTTTGGAAAAATAATCATTAAAACCGTCGGCTGCCTCCAATTTATTGGTTACAGCTTGGTCATTAATTGAAAACGAAAGAGGCAAACTTGTTTTGTCATTTTGTTTTCCAATGGCTTGTTTAAATATGGACCAGGTTTTTTTTCATATCGTGTTTATTTTCACCCAGCATTGATTTCAGTTCATTGAAAACATTATTATACAATTTAAATGCACTGATCGTATGTTCTGTTGGATGTTTAAATTTATTTGAAAAAAGTTTGGCCTTGTGCCTAGATCATGTGAGAAGTCCCAAGGTAATCCAAGGATCTTTCTTTATGTGTTTGTTTTCTATTTTAACTGAACGTAAAGGAAAGGACATTTCAAATGCAATTCTGTAAACTTTCAAGAACCCATCATGCTCAATTTCTGAGCAGATTGTCATCTTTAGATTAACAAATATAACACTCATCTGCAATAGTGAGCAAACAGTTTCTCATATTAAATATCCTTTGTGTTGTGTTTGAATAACTGAAATAGTTTCCAGAAATCGTGTTTAAAATGTGTTATTTGAGTGGCAGAGCTCTTAATTGTGATTGCAGCTTTTTGATTGAGTATTTATTGTATTTTATTTTTGAATGTATCCAAAGCTTAGTTTGTAGCCATGAGTATTATAAGGAACCCGTTTATTAAAAACAAATCCGGTCGCTTATTAGTTGTTTTGTACAACAATTGGTATATTAATTCATTTTAATTGTTTTCAATTAAGCAATTAAGCCTATTTTTTGCATAACATGGACTAAATAAACCGTACGATCTACACAAGTGTAAGATATTTCAGACATGCTTACTTCGAAATTTGAACGTATGTAGCTCAGATATCTGACCAACTGGGCTACCAACTAGACGATGAATGCGCACACAGATTGTGTCCAGTAATTATTTATAACTTGATAGTTTTACATTGTCTTAGAGTGTCTTCTGACTTAGAAATAAACCAGCTTTTAATCAACAACTAGGTATTGTTTGATGACTATCGAGTAGGACAACTAAGGACGGACACACACGCACACTCACTCACAGACACACTTTCATCAGCATTTATGCATGTGTCTGGGCTATTAATCAGCCCGTGGGCCCATCTAATCCGCTTTCTTAGGTGACAAATATGTCATCCCTAGAGGGAAGCGGCTACACGCAGGCTACGCACGGAAGCACATACACAAAATACCATTTGACATCACAGCTCGTCATAAACTACATGTGAGTGTCATTCAATAGTTAGTACATACACAGAATAGCTACTTTGACAACGCGGTTTATATTAAATAGTAATTTGTTCAAAAGAAACCAATACATAGAACATTTTTACATCACAGATGTTCAACTCAACTTGAATCTGGGTACGAATAATCAATTAAATCCTACATATATCAACCATATGGATAGACGCCCGACAGGTCTGGCGTCGCAAGTTGTTCTCTAACCTGAGTGAAAAATTAGGCCTTTTATAGGCTCTCGGCGTGTTAACAAACATAACAGTTTGTTGAACACGTGATAAGATATACACAACCGAAGTGAAGTGACTGCTCAAAAACAAAGTATCAGTACTCCACAATGTAATATTACCGGACT
Source organism: Paralvinella palmiformis (assembly GCA_025642065.1). Lineage (NCBI taxonomy): Eukaryota > Metazoa > Annelida > Polychaeta > Terebellida > Alvinellidae > Paralvinella > Paralvinella palmiformis. The sequence continues at coordinate 593,244 of JAODUP010000304.1, read as the reverse complement.
ATGACGAAATATTGCCTTAATCATTAGTAAATACTACGATTTACTCGAACCTAACAGCTAACCCTCATACGTTTCCGTTCATCACTAAGGGAACGTTCATTCACGCTTAATTTAGCGTCCCTAAGTATATGCAGTTAGGTGTGGTGGGATCTAAATTAAAGCGCCTATCCACTTGATCTATTTGACTCATGGTCGAAAACAGCGGATTTCAGGCAGATCTCCGATACTGCGAATGACACGTCGGGATTATAACAGCTATGCGTTCAACAATTTTCCTTTATGGATGTAACCTAATTACTCATAATGTGGTAAAAAGACTAATAAACAATTCCAGGAGTAAACACCAATCAAACAGTATTCTAGAAATTAATATCTTATTCGTAAGTACATAAATTATGGAACATGCAAGACTTAAGTTCAAGCCCTTGTTATTTCTCGACTAGACTATGGCAATGCATTGTTATATAATATCCCCCTCTCTCTGACAAACCGCCTCCAGCGAGTGCAGAACTGTGCTGCACGTCTCGTGACACGCACTCGAAAAAGGGAACATATAACACCAGTTTTGTTCCAGCTGCACTGGCTTCCTGTACCTTTCAAATCACTGTACAAGATTCTGTTTCATACATACAGTGTATTGAGTGGAACAGCACCATTGTATCTAAGCAATCTGATCGAAAAATAAATACCAGTGAGAATGCTACGATCTGAGTCCTATTCACTTTTGAGGATACCAAGAAGCCATACAGCAATGTACCGAGATATATCCTTCCGAGCATCAGCTCCCAGACTGTGGAACGAGTTGCTAAACCACATTAAACTCGCAGCAATTAAAGAGATATTTTGTAATCTTCTTAAAACCCATTTATTTAAATTGGGGTATTTATCATTTTAAACCAGTTTATTATATATGAACTGTATATATAATATATAAGTTCAGAATATGTTTTAATTGTGTTTTAAATGTTAAGTACCTTAGAGCAATTTCAGTTGAATAAGGCGCTCTATAAAATACTATTATTAATATATATTATCACTGATTGATATAAAAGCACGTCTTCGAAATGATACTAAGATATCACTTTTTACATAATAATTTCTATGTTCTATTTATATTCCTTAAGCATTTTCATTTATAAATATACGTTCTACGTATAATATAATTTGGCTATTCTAAGAATAACAAATATCTTAAATGTAGGATCATTTCGATATAAAGATAGATATTTATAAGTGTGATAATCGATATATATATATATATATATATATATATATATATATATATATATATAAATGATATATTTTATTCAATTGTCGTCTTAGATTGGCCCTTTTAGAATATTATAAAGTAATCTGAATGTAATAATAATAATAATAATAATAATAATAATAATAATAATAATAACAAACAAACAATAATTTTAATACAATATATTCCTATGGATTACCTCCAGATACACATGGATCGCGCACGTGCATAAATATAAATATCAGGGCGCGTGCGCGCTCACACACAAATACACACACACATTGATTTTCAGAGCACTGATATTCATGTGATATATTTCGAAGATATTTACTCAAAGTCTTCAATTAATTTAATCCGGTTTTTCATCAGTAATCTTTGAATATTATCGACACAATCTAGGTTTATAATCAAACCCTAATATCTAATGTTATCTCTTTTAATAATGAAGCATTTATCTTATCATAACCATCTTATCTTTATCTTAATGGGAGCGTAAAGTGATAGAATGTTGACCAAAATGATTTCCTCGGAGTCGGTGCCATATCACCTTATAGTCTCTAGGTAAGGTGCGTCGCCTCAAACCAACATCTGGAAGCCAACGCCAAAGTCTAATTATACACCTGACACGTGTTCTTTATTTAGGCGCTTCATGTCGGAGATGGGCTAATCATTTTGTCAGTTAAATGTAAGTAAACGTGACCAATAAGGACATTGATCAAGATAGAATAGACCATTGTGATCGCGGTAACCATGGTAACAGCTTCAGCTACGCATACACGGGTATTTAATGGACTCATTTGGTATAGAATTCCGTTATCACAGAAAACTGCGTGACGTCGCTGTGACGTCGCATCACTTCCGAAACGATTGCTGCTTCAGCGTCGAAATCGAGATTAATCAAAATGTCTGGAAACGCATCGGAAGTTAATTTAGTTTGGACAACCTATCAGCCGTACACCCTATTCATCTATTCACTGCATTGTTTGGAAGCCTTTCTGAGTTTAACGGGCAATACATTAACATTAATCGCTATTAGAAAGACGAAGAACCTAAATAAGGTTCCTACTAACGTATTTATCATGAGTCTTGCTTCTTCTGATGCCATTATTGGTCTTCTGATACCCGTCTTCATCGGCGTGAAATTCCTGGACACGGAACAATTTTCGAATGTGACGATGTGTCTCGTAAATGGGCCCTATGTTTCTCTATTCAACATTTCGCTGATGACACTGTTGGCAATTGCCGTGGATAGATATCTGGCTATTGTCCATTCTCTATCTTATAAACAGAGGATGACGCCGAGACGAGCGAAGATGGTAACTGCTGTCATCTGGTTCGTGTCCCTTTGTTCACTAACATCATTAACCTGTTATTACGGCATTCAGAGGAACGTATCAGAACAAGGAATCAGGATAATAGGGTGCTTGTTTCCAAACTTTGTATTCATGATACTCCTGCAGATAGGGATTATAGGACCATTATTGGGTAATATTGTATTGTATATTCTGATTTATATCAAACTAAAAACCAAAACAATCTTGACGGCGAGAGGAATTAATAATGGAATCACTGAGAGGGGTTACTTCAAAACCGACAAAAGCCTACGTAAACATGATGGTTCTTGTTCTTGTTTACTTGGGAATAGCATGTGTTCCGTATTATATCATTACTGTACTTCTAAACGAACTGACGTCATCACCGCCAGTGTGGTTTGTGTATCTATTTGATACGTCTACGGTACTGTTCTATAGCAATTGTTTCATGAATCCATTTATATACAGCTGGAAAAACCGCAACTTTCGCGAAGCCTACAAGAAGATAATGACAGTTAAGCGTTCGTCATCAGTTACGCCATCTCAAGGTACGAGAGCTATTACCATCAGAATGGACACCTGTTAGTAAACTGAAAAATTAATATATGCCATAAATTGTAAGTCGATGTTTATATATATATATATATATATATATATATATATGTGTGTGTGTGTGTGTGTGTGTGTTAATTTTTGTGCACGTTCCTCCCAGTATATCTGAGGTTAATACATTGTACACTATATATGTTGTATTATTTTAACTGTTACTTTGTTGTATAGATATTAGTTTATTAATATCACATTCGGAATGTTATATAATAATACACAATTATTTGTGTATTGGAATCCATTAGTTTTACAATTATGTATCGTTTCTATGGTTATGTTTTATTATAATTAAATATATTCGATCATGAATTAAAATTATATTGAAATAAAGTTTTAAATGTTTATTTGTATTCAGTGGTATATTATAATCATATTACTTTACTTCTTGCATGCACGCACGCACGCATGCACACACACACATATACACTCACACATACACATACACACACACATACCCAATATATATATATATATATATTAATATATATATGGTGTGTGTGTGTGTGTGTGCGTGTGTGCGTGTGCATGCGTGTAATTGTATGAATGTATGTATGTATCCATGGATACAACTAAATACACACACTCATACGAATAAACGTCGTGGCTTCAGCTCAGAAACTAATTATATCTGGAGTCTCAGACAAACAAATCTACAACTGTCGTTATGAGTTCTTGACCTTAACAGAGTACTTGTCGACTCTCTTAACTTATAGCATTTGAGACAATGGGACATAGTTAATTGAAAGAAGTTTTCTTCTTCAACTTGTTACTTAATTCTCACACGAACAAAAAAAAGCTTCACACTCATTATCTGAGGTCTGAAGATAGTGTGATGAGATGAGCTGCTTCCACCAGTGATTCATGATCACCGTGGTCATGAACATCATCAAAAGTGTCTGGTGTATCATTTGATAAAGTAATACATCTTCTTTTGGCTTTGCCATACAACATGTCAAGTGGTTGCTTGTCTTACCCGCCATTTCCCGTGTTTGTTAGATAGACGGACATCACTCGCAGTTTATATTTTACCATTGCGATATGTGTTAGAATTTGTCTCAACCCATCTAACACCCACGATGTGACTGGAATGACATGGCATTATTCATCTTGGAGCATCACCACTGGCGAAATTACTTCTGTGTCTGTTCTGCAGCTTTCTTGGTGGCTCCCGCCTTCGGTTTAGACTCCTTTGGTGGCATTCTGATAATAAACAAAAATATGCCAATTATCCGAGAAAGGAGGGCAGATTAATGATTAAGTCTAAAACGATTATGTGTAGTTCCAGATTTAAGACAATTAGGGTAAAGGTAAAATTCTCTTTTTAGGTATTCTTTGTATAGGTTTGCTTGTCCGTGCTTAAATGCATAGAAAAAGTGTTTCACATTGGGCAATTCAAATTTCCTGATCCATTATTAGTCTAAGGCCAATTAATATCCTTGATCAGAAGAATGCATAAACCTTAAGAGGAATAAGTGAATACATGTCAATTCGTGCCCAACGGTCATTCATTAAAACTAATGCCCATTGCCATTAAAATAATCAGCACACCTCATTAATAAAAATAAGCACGATGGCATCAGATGTAAACGAAATGAGGATTTCTGTCAGATGTACCCTATTCCAGGAAAAACAGTACTAGTCCTGCAACTGTGCTGCCGCTAATTGGGGTTTGTTTTGCTCATTTCGTTTCAGAAATATGTAAATAAGTTAATTGGGGGATTCGATTTAGGTTACGCACGCATACACACGCTCACGTGCACACACTCACACAAGCACGCGTGTACGCACACTCAAATACACAACAAAATTTGTCAGAAATCATAGATCATTCTTAATAATGATCTACATTTTTTGTTTTATCAAAATGGTTATGTTGTTTAATAATTGAAAATCTTTTTCTCTTTATGGTTATTCTACTGTTATTCACCAAAGAGTCCAAACATCGTCTTTTCTAATTGTCACATTGTTTTCAAATCAGACACTAGTTTCAACAAATACATGCTAAAATAAAATAATTTAAATATTTGCCACATTTCACATTGCCACATGTATAAAACAAATAGGAAAAATTAAAATCTTCATTGTTTTGATAATGAGGGGAAATCGTTATATATCATTTGGTATAATATAATATAGGTACGTAGAGCATTATTGTCTTATTTGTTGTAACTAAGATAAACGGATCCTTAAATCTAATACGAAATATCAATTATCCGTAAAAATTACAAAACTTGTAATACAGATATTGAACTTAGCCGTAGCACGGTAATTGAGAGCAATGGTAAATAAATCTGACGTCAACAAATTTATTTCACTCGTGAATGATTAAAAACATTCACGGTGTCTGTTCAAATGTGGTTAGATGGCTTTAGCATTATTACACACTTCAAAATCAGAAGCGACAGTCCATAGCAGACATGCGGTCAATTCAATTCCGGAATTAGAATTGATGGTCAAACCCAATTCTAATTCTGGATTTGGAATTGATTATTTCAAAAAATGGAATTGGAATTGAGATAATTTTGAATTGGAATTAGAGTTGGAATTGAGAAATTTTGAATTGGAATTGAAGTTTCGTACAAAATAATTCAATCCACAAATTAATTTACCATTTTTACAGCGTTAACACTTACATGTGGTGTTACCAATATACTGCAACCAAAATGATCCAGAACTTTGGTTCCTTATATATATATAATATCAGTTATGCACACCAGACGTGCCATAAAACTGTGACACCACCACATAGCATGCCTGTAATCTATATAGAGATATTGTTATTTAGGAATTAATTAATTTTATCATCTCACCGGGAATGCCGGGAAAACCCCTCCTCTCATAAAACTGTGACTACTATAGTCCGTTCCCAGACCTAACTGTTTTAATAACCATTTGAGATATTTTATCAACTTACAATATGTAACTGGGTTAGTACCCAGCTGGGTTGTGAAAGTTAACACAGGATCTGACCCATGCTGGGCGGAACTAAGCGAAAACATGACAATCCCACTTGGAATATAAACTACTCGGAATAGGTATCCCAGGTAGGTACTCGGAATTGAAATTACTGAGATTCACACATTGTACCCGATAGATAAGAACGAGTCGTATAACAGTATTCCACAAATAAACAGTAGCATCAACACTTATACCAATCATACACTCACCTACACCTTGAAAGAATAATAGGCATTTATGCATGATTTGATAGTGTTACTGACATGAGTATTCGACTTAAAATATGATACATTTACGTGATCACTCTTAGAGAGATATACATCGTTCGAAAACCATTTTGAGTGTGGCACAAGGTGAGATTTACAAAAGATAGTGAAGTCTGTTTTAAAACATAAGCCGTGGCAAGTGATGTATTCAATTGCAATAATAATAAACCCCAGCGGGACACTAGCAGTTACACTTTCCACCAGAAGATCATTATGTGATAATCCATTAATACAATTACAACCGGCACTTTTCGACAAAATATCAACAACATCACGATCAAATATATTAAATAATAACGGGGGGGGGAGATCAAACGTCATGCCCGGTCCCCTTGTGTACGCTAATCGATGTAGTGGTAGGTGTTTTTACCAGTAAACTATATTAACAATAGAACATATTATTGTCTCCAATAGTTTCTGGTCCAATTTTTTGTAGATTATAATGATCGTTCTCGAAAAAGTGTCGGTGATTAAGGGATCAATCTAGATAGTTAGTATACATCAGTTTATTCGAATCACTAAACTTATTTACTCGCCCACTGTTGTATACCTAATATTAATATCTATATTTTAAATATCTCTGTACAATTTGTTTATTTATTGTGCTTAAAACGATAAAACGTTCAAAATACTTTATTATCACTCAATCGCACGTGTCAGTAATATCATTAATGGCTTGCTTAACGTCAACTTGATTGGCTAATATGGATTCTATGGAGTGTGCTATTCCTTTGTGTTACCAATACAAATATAACAGTGGAAAATTCATTCAGGTTTTGTACATTTAATGTATTTTCAGGTTAAACCACCTGTACTATATATAACTATATTCATATATCGAATCTCGGCGTGGGGCATATCTGAAGGCTGTTTCATCTTTTACTTCGCTCCATTACCTTTGGCGGTCGCTCGACCCATTTAGCCTAACATGTGCACAAAAGTGGCCGTAAAACATCAATCATCATCATCATCATCATCATCAGAGATCGTCGACATCAAAATCGGATATTATAAAGTCAATCGGTGTCAGCTATATTTGTGTAGACAATAATTGTGTCAAGCAGCGGCCATACAGTTTGGAAGTGACTGTCCGTGTAATATATCGTGATTCTTATTAATAAACAGTTATGATCTGTTTTTATTAAATATGTAAACATAGTGAGAAGAAGCGAACATTACACACTCTGATTCTCCAACAATGTTCATGTCATACACTAACAAATATGTAAATATCGATCTTTCTATATATATGCTTACCACGCTTTAGATGTTCATAACATTTTTAACGAGTTGTCATTTAGATCTTGTATGGTTATGTACCTATTATCCTACACAATAAAGCTTATTATTATTGAATTGACGTCATAATATCAGTTTTGCATAAAACGGGACCTTGACCACGTTTATATGCGAACTGTCGTGATTCATCCAGGTTGAAGGAAAGAAATGTCCCAATTGTTTACCACATGTCCAGTAGGAGAATGATTTGCTTAGTTCCGCGCAGCATGGATCATATTCTGTATTTACTTTCATGACCCTTTACGCCGTGATAGCGCAGTTAGTTAGAACGTAGGATTCGTAGCCGAACGGTCGCGGGTTCGAGGCTCCGTGAGCTGCGATGCTGTCCTGTGGCGACTGGTTCACTCACCAACAACAAAATTCGTACTTGATAGGACGCGATGGCTATGTGTTTGAGTAACGCTTTGCGCCTATAATGGCAGCATGCGTTGTATACTCCATTGGGAGTTGAGATGGGTGATGATGATGACTGGTGTTTTACGGCCACTTTTGTGCACAAGGTAGGCTAAATGGGCCGAGCGACCTCCAAAGGTAATGAGACGAAGTGAAAGACGAAACAACCTTCAGATATGCCCACGCCGGGATTCGAACACGGGTGATAGTGATCTGTGGTCCAACACGCTACCGCTAGACCACGGAGGCGCCCCAGATGTGTGCTGGGTGAAAACAGGTCCGAGTCAGGGATAATATTATTGTAAATAATATTGTAAAGCACCTTAGAGCAGCTTTTAGCTGAATAGGGAGCTATATAAATATCACATATTATTATTATTACTAAGCCACTTACATATGGTAAGTTTACAAAAGATCTCAAATGGTTATTAAAACTGTAAAATTGTCAAGTAATCACCTGATTTTTCCGGAGTAAAAGTTTCAAATAGCCAGATTAAGGAATTAAAATGCTGATCCATATCAGAATTGTTGCTAATATTCTGGGACAGATATTTTATGAATGTATTAATTTTTATTTAGTCTGCACTAGTCATTTTTGATGTGCAGAGGATATATCAAAACAACAGGCGAGTTAACTTGATAGTTCTGCTTCCAGTCTAATAAAAAATTCTGAAAGTTTGTAAGTTTCATTCACACCCTGCATTTTTTTCACGTTTATACCCTTTTGTGATAGGCACTGAAAGGTTACATTGATTTATCACAAATTTCAATCTGTGGTACTTGTTTAATCAATTAAATGTAATTAACTGTTATTTAGTCAATAAAGCCTAGAGCGTCTTAGAATTGTGGCATCAAATAAAGCTTTCTTGGGTGTTGCGTCAGTGCCACCAAGTGATGGAAAGTAGACAAAAAAGTATTAAACATTTTTGGACGAGAATTAGACAAAATATGAAATTATTTACTAATTGTGTAGCCTTTACGGGGCCAAATACAGTTTTCTCAATCGGAGTGATCGAATAGTACTCAACGGGTTCAAATAAACGTTACAAAACTGATTTTAAAACATATGCGCATCTCAATTACAAAGTGACTCAACTTACAGCCCGCAGCTTCAAATAGATATCGCCGTCATATGAAGGGGGGTGACATCAATTCTACAGCTGCGTGATGTGTCCGTCAATCTTTCTGATTTTAGTGCGTCTTATATGCGAGTTCGACTCCAGTGGGCTTATTGGTCATCGAAGTAGGCGCCTCTTATACCGGTTGCGAGATGTACCCGAGTATTTACGGCATAAAGTTATATTTCAGACATAGAGGGACCAGTATATATTGATATTTCAGACATACTGTGAGCAATATATATATATATAAAGTTATATTTCAGACACAGTGGAATAAATATATAAGTTATATTTTAGACATAAGGGGACCAATATATAAAGTAGTAATTTAGACATGGGGGCAGCCTTTATATTTACATATAATTCGGTGCTTTTGGCACATCCAATCTCAAATATTTATTTATGTAAAATCGAATGGACTTATCTATACGTAAAATATCCAATGGAAAGTGAAATGATTAGGTAATCAATCACCTGACTTTTTCCCAAGTGAACTTTTTAAATAGCCAGATTAAGCAAGTAAAATGCTGATCCATGTCAGAATTGTCGCCAATATTCAGCGACATATATTTTATGAATGTATTAAGGTTTATTTAGTGTGCACCAGTCATTTTTTGATGTAAAAAAGATATTATCAAAACAAGAGGCGTGTTAGCCTAATGGTTCTGCTTCCAGTCTAATAAAAACTTCTGAAAGTTAATATCTTCGATTCACTATCATGTTAGTACCCTTTTGTGATAGGCACTTAAGTATAAAATTGGTCTATACCAAATTTTAATTTGTTGTACGTTTTTAATCAACTAAATGTAATTAATTGTTATTTAGTCAATAAAGCTAAAAGTAGAAAATAAAGGAACTGACGATTTCTGGACGAAAATTAGGCAACATATTAATTTATTTACTAATTGTGTAGTTTTTTACAGGGCTGGATAGGATAGATAAGTTAAGATAGGATAGAATAGGATGGATAAGGTAAGATAAGATAGGATAGGATCGGATGGATACCATAAGATAGGATAGGATACGATGGATATGACAAGATAAGAAAGGATAGGATAGTAAATATAAGATCAGATCAGATAGGATAGGATCAGATAAGAATGTAAAGGATAGGATAAGCTATGATAGGATTGGATGGATTAGATAAGTTAAGATAATATAGGATTGGATAGGATTGATTAGATAAGTTAAGATAATATAGGATTGGATAGGATTGGATGGATTAGATAAGTTAAGATAACATAGGATTGGATAGGATTGGATGGATTAGATAAGTTAAGATAATATAGGATTGGATAGGATTGGATAGATTAGATAAGTTAAGATAATATAGGATTGGATAGGATTGGATGGATTAGATAAGTTAAGATAATATAGGATTGGATAGGATTGGATGGATTAGATAAGTTAAGATAATATAGGATTGGATGGATTAGATAAGTTAAGATAATATAGGATTGGATAGGATTGGATGGATTAGATCAGTTAAGATAATATAGGATTGGATAGGATTTGATGGATTAGATAAGTTAAGATAATATAGGATTGGATAGGATTTGGAAAGGCTTAGATTAACCTTTACATACGTTAGGATTTTTTGGGTGGATTAAAATAAAAGGGTTTTAAACAAATTTTTTAATTTTTTGGTACGGTTTTTAATCAATAAATGTAATTAAGATTTTGAATAAGGGAAAAAAAAAAACAGGAAGGATAGATTTTGGAAAGAAAATTAGGGAAAGATTAATTTATTTACTAATTGTATAATTTTTTACAGGGCTGGATGGATAAAATAAGTTAAGATAGGATAGAATGGATTGGATAAGATAAGATAAGATAGGAAAGAATAGGATAGATAAAACATAATAGGATAAGAAAGGTTAAGATGATTAAGATAAGACAAGAAAGGATAGGATAGAATAGGATGTATTAGATAGAATAAGATTGAATAAGTTAGGGTTGAATAGGATAGGATGGATAGGATTAGACATAATAGGAGAGGATTAGGATTTGATAGGATAGGATATAACAGGACTAATAAGATAAGAAAAGATACGATATAACTGGATAGGATTGAAACGAAAGGATGGATAACATAAATAGGATAGGATAAAATAGGATGGATGAACTAAGATAAGATAGGATAGGATGGATCAGATAAGATTCATAATATGATGAGATGAGCCAACATAGGATAGGATAAGGGGAAAAAGGGGAAAGAAAAAATGGGGTAAAGGGTTTAAGATAAAAGATAAAAAATAAGGGCAGGATTGGGATAGGATGTATAAGATAAGATAAAATAAGATATGATAGGAAAAAAGGGTAGGAGGAAAAAAGGGTGTAGAAAAATAAGATTTGGATAGGATAAAAAGAGGATTGGATGGATAAGATAGAAGAGGATAGTATGGATATGATAAAATAGGATATGACGGGATATTTATTGATAAGATAAGTTAGAATAGGGGGGTAACATAGGAAGGATAAGATAAGATAATTGGATAGGATGGACATGATCAGATAGAAGAGGATATGATAGGATGAATAAAATAAGATAGGGTAGGATACAAAAGGATGGAAAAAAATAAAATAGGATAGGATTGATAAGTTAAGAAAGAAAATGACAGGATAGGATAGGATGGGTAAGCTTAAGAAGGTAGGGTTAGATATGATAAACTAAGATAAGATAGGATATGGTAGCAATTGATTAAGCTAAAAATAGGATAAGATTGGATAGGATGGATAAGATAAAATAAGGTAAGATAAGATAAAATAATATAGGAAAGGATAAGTTAGGATAGGATGAATACGAATAGATAAGATAAGGATGGATAAATTAGGATTGGGGGAAGAGGATAGGATGGATAATATACGATAAGACAGGATAGGATAGATTTGAGCATTTATATTTAAGTATGTTTTGAACATATAATATTTTATAGGATTTGAACATTTAGTATTATGTAGTTTTTGAATATTTTGTAGGATTTGAACATTTAGTATTATGTAGGTTTTGAACATTTATTATTTTTGTAGGTTTTGAATATTTAGTATAACGTAGGTTTAGAACATTTCTTTTATAAAGTACGTTTTGTACATTGAGTATTGTGTAGGTTTTGAACATTTTGTATTTTAAGGACATTTAGTACTACGTAGGTATTGCATATTTGGTATTATGTGGGTTTTGAACATATGGTATTATGTAGGATTTGAACATTTAGTATTATGTAGGTGTTGAATAGTTAGAAGGTAGGTTTTGAACATTTAGTATTTTGTAGGATTTGAACTTTTAGTTTTATATAGGTTTTGAACATTTAATATTATTTATGTATAGAATATTTAATATTATGTAGGTTTAGAACATAGAACATATGGTATTTTGTAGGTTTAGAACATTTAGTATTAAGTAAGTTTTGAACATATAATATTATGGAAGTTAAGAACATTTAGTATTATGAAGGTTTTGAACATTTAGTATTGTGTATGTTTTGTACATATAGTATTATGTAGATTTTTAAACATTTAGTATTATGCAGGTTTTAAACATTTAGTATTTGGTAGCTTTTGAACATTTAGTATCATGTAGGTTACGAACATTTAGCATTAAGTACATTTTGAACATATAATATTATGTAGTTTTAGAACATTTAGTATTAAGTATGTTTAGAACATTTAGTATTAAGTATGTTTAGAACATTTAGTATTAAGTATGTTTAATACATTTAGTATTATATAGGTTTCTAACATATGGTATTTTGTAGGTATAGAACTTATAGTATTAAGTATATATTTTTAACATTTAGTAATATTTAAATATTGAACATTTAGTATTATGTAGGTTTTGGACATTGAGGATTATTTAAATATTGAACATTTAGTATTATGTAGGTTTTGGACATTGAGGATTATTTAAATATTGAACATTTAGTATTATGTTGGTTTTGGACATTGAGGATTATTTAAATATTGAACATTTAGTATTATGTTGGTTTTGAATGTTTAGTATTATGTAGGTTTTGAACATTTTGTATTATTTATGATTAGAACATTTATTATTATGTATGTTTAGACCATATAGTATTTTGTAGGTTTAGAACATTTAGTATTAAGTAGGCTTTGAACATTTAATATTATGTAGATTTTGAACATTTAATATTATGTAGATTTTGAACATTTATATTGTAGGTTTTAACATTTAGTATTATTCAGATTTTGAACATTTAGTATTATTCAGATTTTGAACATTTAGTATTATTCAGATTTTGAACATTTAGTTAGTAGGTTTTGAACATTTCATATTATGTAGGCTAAGACCATTTCGTATCCTGTAGGTTAAAAGCATTTAGCAGCTATCTGCAGCTCCTCTGCCTTCATTTCCCACCAATCTGACTTCAGTACATAGGTGAGTTTTTGTAGCAGGCTGCAGGCATCTTATATGCTGCAGTGGTAGATATAGTGCTCCTGGTTTGCAACACGATCTGGTGGGCTTGGTCTCTTATGCTCATAAGAGTCTATAGCTTCTGGTAATTGGGGTCAAACCAGTCCTGGTTTTTACTGTCTGGCTTCCCAAGATATGTCTTGGCTGTTTTGTATACAACCTGCTGCAGAACTACGTATTCCTCGTCTGGTTTTGAGTCCTCCCAATGGGCGAGAGCACTGTCCATCTCCTGCTCAAGACTCTCCCTATGAATGATGGTACTTAGTTTTGCAGTATTGAGCTTGGTCGGATTACTTGTCCCTTGCCTGTTGTGCTTTTATCGTATTCTGAAAGCCACTTTTGACCTCAGCATCTGGTGATGGGTCCAGCAGTTAGCTCCACACATGGCTCGGGTACTGTGGATGTCCATCTTATCCTGACACCTTGTGATGATGAAGTCGATCATATGCCAGTGTCTTGAACGAGGATGCATCCAAGTGGTCTTGCGTTCATCCTTCTGCTTGAATATGGTGTTCGTCACTATCATTTCGAACTAAGAACACTGAGCCAGTAGAAGCTTGCATTGGAGTTGCATTTCCCAATCCCATGTTTGCCCATGACCAAGGGCCACTGTTCATTTTCTCTACATATCCTCGCATTGAAGTCTCCTATCAGCAGTAGCATATCTGTATGAGGGATGCCACAGAGCACACTTGCCAGCTGGTTGTAGAAGGCCTCCTTGTTTTCATCTGGGTTTGTCATTGTTGGAGCGTACACGCTGATAATTGTAGCAGAGTTGTCCTTGCTCAGAGGTAGTCTCATCGTCATGATTCTATCAGTTACTGGCGGTGGTATTTCTGTCAGCTGTGTGACGATATCTTTTTGATAACAAAGCCTACTACGGCCTTCATTCTTTCTCCTTCGGTTTGCCACTCCAGAAGAAAGAGTATTCCAAGTCGTTGAGACAACCAGACTCCGAGAACCTTGTTTCACATACGGCGGCGATGTCGATGTTGTATTTGGCTAATTCCATTGCTACTAGTACCGTACGTCTTTCTGGTCGGTCAGAGACATCACAGGTTGGTGTTAGGTGATAACAGAGACATCACAGGTTGGTGTTAGGTGATAATAGAGACATCACAGGTTGGTGTTAGGTGATAACAGATACATCACAGGTTGGTGTTAGGTTATAGTAGAGACATCACAGGTTGGTGTTAGGTTATAGTAGAGACATCACAGGTTGGTGTTAGGTGATAACAGAGACATCGCAGGTTGGTGTTAGGTGATAACAGAGACATCACAGGTTGGTGTTAGGTGATAACAGAGACATAACAGGTTGGTGTTAGGTGATAACAGATACATCACAGGTTGGTGTTAGGTGATAACAGAGACATCACAGGTTGGTGTTAGGTGATAACAGAGACATCACAGGTTGGTGTTAGGTGATAACAGAGACATCACAGGTTGGTGTTAGGTGATAACAGAGACATCACAGGTTGGTGTTAGGTGATAACAGAGACATCACAGGTTGGTGTTAGGTTATAGTAGAGACATCACAGGTTGGTGTTAGGTTATACTAGACATCACAGGTTGGTGTTAGGTGATAACAGAGACATCACAGGTTGGTGTTAGGTGATAACAGAGACATCACAGGTTGGTGTAGTATGTCATATAGGTCAGATAAGATAAAGTAAACAATTATCTCCCGAAGTAATCTGAAATATATTGGGATACACCAAAAGTAATATTAATAAATATCACAATTTCGTACTTATCATACATTTCCTGTACATCAAATGAACCAGTAGGTGCCACTGGTTATAATGTTACCTCATATGTAAATATTGGTATAGTGTAACAGGTTTCCAAGATAATAATATACTGGTCAAAATACAGCATCCCCGTGTGTGATTTGTGAGAAATTGCCCAAGCGGATTTTTGTAAGATAATGACGATTGATATTTTACGGCCACTTTTGTGCACACGGTAAGCTAAATGGGCCAAGCGACCTGCAAAGGTAATGAAGCGAAGTCAAAGATGAAACAACCTTCACATGTACCCACGCCGAGATTCGAACACGGGTGGTAGTGATCTGTGGTCCAACACGCTACCGCTAGACCACGGAGGCGCCCACGGGATTTTTGTAAGAAATAGATTTATGAATTCAGGAGAAAATTGTCATTAAGTAACAACCCTCAGACCTTTTGGTAAACAAAACATAAATAGACCTCCCATAACTCTCGGTCTAAAGCCACATGTTTCCACATGTAACCAACGTGGGTGGTGTAGAAAAGGCGTTAAATTCGGGTGAAAGTCGAATAGGAGACCGAACTGAAACAATTCACGCGTAACATTCTTATCATGCGGGCTTTTATTAATTTATTTCAACATAACTTTTTGTTCCAGGGGCCCCTTTTTCAAATCAGGACAATATTTAAGTATGGGTCATTAATCCGTAATATACATAGGGATCACTCTAGAGTAGCACATGAATTTGACAAAATTGTGTTCCTTTCAATTTTTGGTGCCATTTAGACTGGCAAAAACGTACATTTGTCATTTTTTCTGTGCCCCAATATTTCTCTCCATAATATTTTGCTAATGACATGCAACATGTAGAAATAGATAACTGTCATTTCGCGTTTTTGGTCATGATGTGGTGTTACTTTGACCATAAATAAACATCTGATTGATGGAACTATGCGGGAACCAGCCAGTGTTGCTTAGTGTAACTCGACCAATTTGATCCATGCACATGTGAATTAATTCTCTGCAGACATATTCCAAATGTGGCGAAAAGAAAATAACCGAACAAGAGCATGTGTGCACCCGTTTAACTGAGTATAGCACGTACACTGCATGTGTGTGCCCTTTGATGCATGATCATCATTTCTGCATTGGGTGAGTTTAATTAGCATCAGTAGTAAGTAACTGGTTTTATTCCTCCATATACTGTACATAATTGGCATATATATATATTACAACATTTGTTTATGATACAATATACAGAGAGGCAGACAGAGAGGGTGTCAATTCAATTACGGAGTTGGAATTGATAGTCAATTCAAATTCCAATATTGAAATTGATTATTTAAAAAATGGAATTGAAATTGAGAAATTTTGAATTGGAATTGAGAAATTTTGAATTGGAATTGAGAAATTTTGAATTGGAATTGAGAAATTTTGAATTGGCATTTCCTACAAAAAACAATTAATCCACAAATTAATTTACCTTTTTACAACGTTAAACCTTACATGTGGTGTTGCCAATATACTGGAACCAATCACCAGCCATTTATTCTCCGATTATAACACTAAGTACAGTTATTCAAAATTGCTTTATTATCTGAGCTACTTTGAGGATTCAGCTACTGTTGGACACATTCCACCTAACTCATTGGAAAATGTGGCTTGTTTCATCACATGACATGAAAGCGTTTTATATATACACCCTCCGGCATCATATGACCTAACCTATTTTGGTTACAAAACAAATTCTGGTCAGTGAGGACCATCTGGTGAAGACAATCATTGATGGGGAAATGTTTCCCTACTGCATCCTTCCCAGATAAGTTCACATTAATTAAGCTATCAGAAGATCTAATATAAATTACTTAATTTACTGTATCATAAACAACGGCCCATTTAGCCTACCTTGTGCACAAAAGTGGCCATAAAACACCAATCATCATCATCTGTATCATTAACAAGGTAGCTTCATATAAATTAGTTTATTACATTGTGTCAAATTATTATTTCGGAATAGCTTACTTTAAACCGAGTATCTATGCTCCTCACTGGACCAGATTTCGGCAACCCATTTAAACAGAAACCGAAAATAATAACAAAATATCTCACTCAAACGGTTAAATATCAGTACAGTTATGCTTGTATGGGGAGACTTACATAATATGACCCGTTTAGAAAGTGACTCATTTACAGCAGTTCGTGAGAATCTTTGGTTAACAGTTATACCGGTGTTGTCTCACTGAAGTCTTACAATTGGCCATTCGAGAGAGTAATGCTCTAACGAACTTTTACTGTACAATCAATTTAAAATTTTCAGTAACAACCATTCGATTAATCAGATTAGAAAGGTGCATTAAAACAACAATTGTTATAATGTTTCATCGACTTATAACCTAATAATCTAGTAATCCATTATTTAAAAAAAATAATCCACAAGTTATATCTATGTTTAGTTCTATAATTGTAGAATAATAGAACACCCAATCAGGATCTGGATAGCTTTGGAGAAATCCATATTTTAAATAATTTTACAAATTACTGTTAATAAACCCTGTATATAACCAAGATATTGACAAGGAAATTGAGCTCGGTTGTTATCATGATTACTAAATGAACTCGTTTTGAAGGAATTATTTTAGGCCCCATTTCATTAATATTAATTAATCTAATTGCCTTTTGAATTAAATGTTGTGTTTAATGGTCATTTGCCTTATAACAATAAAGCATCAAGGTGGTGAAAAATATCAGTATGTTTGTTGTTCAGGATCTGTCCACAGTATCTATACAGAATAAATTTCAACCGTTTACTCCAATGATATCATCACTCATGCGCCACCACCAAATAAATAAGTAACCATTTCAATATTTCAAGTCTTCAGAATTACTTCAACATAAAATACTTTTAAATCGCAATATTTACAAAGGTGAAAAGACATTGATTTTAACCTATTTTGACTGTGAGCTTTCCATATACGAGGTTGGCCCAGAAGTAATATAAAGGATTACCTGTTAGTTTTTATGGTTAACCAAGAGAATAAAAACATGACACATGTTTTAAAAATGTGTATACCGTATATACTCGCGTATAAGTCGCACTTTTAATACTCCGAAACCGACGCCAAAATTGAGTGCGTGTTATTTATACGCGAGTCATGCTAAAAGGGAAGGTAATATTTGGCATGCATGCATGAACATGTCACATCAGTATGCCGAGCTGCCTACTACCATCTTAAGAACATCCACTGTTTAAAAGCATTCTTGACACAAGAAGCAGTTGTAACTGTAGTTCATGCCTTTGTTACATCTCGTATAGACTATTGTAACTCCCTGTTATATGGCATATCTGATTATAACATTAATCGCCTTCAGCGAATTCAGAATAGTGCAGCTCGCATTGTAACAAATACTAGAAAATATGATCATATTACCCCAATTCTTCAAAAACTACATTGGCTACCTGTTAGACAGCGTATCCATTTTAAGATTTTGTTAATAACTTATGAATCTATTAATGATATGGCGCCAGAATACCTGTGTGAACTGGTTTCCATTAGAAAGTCATCCCCGAAAACTCAGGTCATCCAGTCAGATACTATTGCAGGTGCCAGTGTCTCGGCTCAAGTCATATGGTGATTGTGCGTTTAGTGTTGCAGCCCCCAATTTGTGGAATAAGTTGCCGGCAAATATTAGAAATTCGTCGTCTCTTGGAAATTTTAAGTCTCTTCTAAAAACACACCTATTTAAGGTCGCTTTCACAGATAAATAATTATTATCTTTTAAATCATTACAGGGTTTTTACAGACATTATTTGGGGTATTATTAAATTACATATTATTTGTACAGCGCCTTTGAATGGCTCCTGCTAGTAAGGGCGCTTTATTAAATATACATTATTATTATTATTATTATACAGTGCATTGGTTATCATTTAGTTAAACATCAGCAGGTTTGAAAACATCCATATAGCTGATATGTAGATTTGATTAATTATCTGATCATCACAAAGAAACCTAAATTTAACTTAGAAATCACCAGAAATGGAAGTGATATCCTAAACCTGGTTAATCCTGAAGGGTCAGAATTTGATAAAAATGGATTAAAATTATGAGACCACAAAAGGAAACTGAATCCGTCATCCCATAAATGATAACTGCAATATGCAAAGGTCGAATTCCTAACAAAAGTATTGTGAAAAAATAACAACCATTTCACAATATTTCTTGCCATGTGCTTAGAACTTTTGTATATTCTACATCATTAGTCTGTGGTGTCCAGTTATGTTTAGTCAGTATGAAACAACTATATTCAATTTTAACATTTAGATGACATATTTCTCTCAGTCTAGTTTAAAGTTGGACTATGAATCTAAGTACTTTACCTTTTATAGCCTCCCATCCCACAATATGGACACATACAGTCCGATAGTAATGTTCACTTCCCACATAGGATAGTATTTACTTCTGCTAATTTGAAATAGATACTTATTATGTGGTTCAGTGAAACGAATGAATACAGTAAAAGGTTGGTGGATTCAAGCCAACAAACTGTTTTCGTATATAGATAGCACATATGAATGCTTTCACTGAGGAGATAAACATCTCCGTGCATGGTCATTTCGTGATTCTCACCAGTAAGTTTAATAAATAACAATAAAAGAATTTGAGCCCATTTCGGAAACGATTACATGTTTTTATACCCGAAGCATCAAACACATGTCTCGTGCACTCGTTGAAAAATATATGCTAATTGTTATGTTCGAGATCAAGCACTATATATGCGGCAGGCCACAACACATAACGTGCTATGTCAAGTTTCAGCAAGTTCATGATATCTTCTATTCTTTCAGGTACCCGTAAACCTGACACAGTCCGGATGGCAACAGGACTGGCTAACTGTTTCATGCATACGTACACATAATTGCCTAATTACCACACAAAAAAGGGATACTTCAACACGAATATCGATAAGATGATGATATTGATAATAAATAGTAATAATTTGTTAAATCTTGTTGTTTTATGACAACGTTAGGGACTGGACTAAATAGGCTGAGCAACCTCTAAAGATAACAAGGCAAAGTGAAAGATGAAACAGCTTTCAGACAGCTATGACAAGATTTAAACCTATAGAGACTACAGATCTATGACCAATCATGCTATCAGTTATATGCCACGAAGATGTCCCAATAATAACAGGAACACTTCATACGTAAACAATCTGGGTCATGAATAACATATGTATCACACATTTTATTTGACAGACTTAGTGATCTGTAGCGTGTATAATGGATTGAACAACTAGGTTAGTCAGGTGCAGAAATGAGCATGAATAATCAAGTTCTTGAGGCTCAAAAACATCCCTCTGACAAGCGACAAGTGAGAGTACTTAAGTACACAAGTATTTAACTACCGTATATACTCGTGTATAAGCTGCACTTTTGATACCACGAAATCGGCGCCAAAGCGTCTTATACACGTTTCAGACTATAAGGGAAGGTAATATTTGGCATAATTTAGGGGGAAATACAATATTATTGTTTTTAAACATTAATAATTAATAAAAGAACAAAATACTAAATAATTAGGGTGTGTTTTTGTCTTTCGAAAAATTAATTGTGATAACCGCCATGATTATTTAATCTGATGCTCTAATTAGTGACGTGACCACAAAGTGTAAAGTTCACAGGCCTTCATTGCGGAGGCGTGACTACAGAAACAACTACACGACGATTATAATTCCTACATAGTTGCTAAGATTATTATCCAACCAGGCTATCTGCCATGTAACAAGTCCCAGTCACATCGACCTGTTGTCAAGTAATAATTTATGGTAACGTACTCAGTGTCAGACTGTCACTGGTACCAAGGCCGTCTGGGAACGGCCAGTATATGGTGATTTATTATCTAGAGGTGTCAAATGATCCAAATCGGCTGCGATACGATAACGGCCACACTCCATAAACTATTAAAGGCTGATACTATTTTTGGAATGTATATAATTGGTCTATCTAAGACGTGTCATTACTATCGAAATGTGTGAGCCTGTAATTGAACAGAACGGTAAATGAGGCCACGCAATAATCACCACAGAATCCACATCAAAGGAAACCGATTACAGCAAACACTCTCTGTTAATTACTTCCAAAGCTGACACATGTCAACTACAAGTATTGTGGAATGAACAGCATGACAAATCTGACTGACTCTGACGAAGAAGGCGAGATATATGATGACATGATGACATGTGAACAGATAACACAGATGTTCAATGAAGATAGTGATGATGATGAATTTTTGGGCTTTGAATAAATTTGTTGATTTTAGTGCGTCTTATACGCGGGTTCGACTCTAGGGGGTTTATTGGTCCAAAATCCTGGTGCCTCTTATACATGCGTGCGGCTTATAATCGAGTATATACGGTACCTGGACTTAACTCTACACATAGTGTATTTATACTTCTGTGACCAAGTCATATATGACATTACAAGGTGCAAAATGCATTTATTGCTTAATAATTATCTCTATTACATGATAATACTAATGTATTATGAATTATGATTACAAAACAGGGGTACCACACAAAAGCATCAGTGTGAAAAGGTCAACCAGTAAATGTTGTTTTATTTTAGTTGTCTAGCAGTGGTCAAAATCTAAACTTATAACACGCAAGAGGGGTTAAACACAAACACGCAAGCATTCACTTCTTGGACAAAACTGAAACGATACACAAAAACGAAGTAAACAATTATTTCCAGTGTTCTTCTAGCTTATATGACAAAGGGCTGAAATAATATGTTTCCCACCAATCCCAGAGGAGGAGTACAGCTGTCACTATCAATGATCACTCAAATTCATCTATAACATGAAAATGTTATAACACATTTTGTCCAACCTTCTAAACTGAATCAAACCTTGTGCGTGATATATGCAGGTGGTGCATTCATGGATGGTTCACATGAATGATTCATGAACTATTCTTGAATATTCTTGAAACTAAAATGGCCAATCATAATATGCTAGTTCGCAACTAGTTCATGAGCTTTTAATTCGTGAAATTGTCATCAGTTATTCATTTGCTAATAGTTCATAAACAATTAGTGCATCAGGTGAGTTTCATGGAGAGGCATTCATATTCCAGAACCATCACATGAATCATTCATAAATAATGAATCAATTCAAGTTCAAGAAAATTGATGAACAGTTCACAAACAATGCAGTGGAATGTCACATGAAAGGTTTGAGACTAAACACTCATAAAACGTTCACAGATTTGTTCACTTAGAATTATTTACATTTAAACCAATCCTGCATATGTATGTGCCAGAGATGAGGATCAAGGGAATGATAGCTGTCCAAAACATTACATTTTACAGATCAATTCATTTGTTGATCATGTTAATGAATGATGGCATTTGACTGAATCTCCCTGAGGATGTAAAACACTCCGACAGTGACAGTTTTAGTTACTCATAATCTGTCAAAATGGAGAAGTTTACCCACCTAAATGTTTACTGGCAGATAATCCAGCACCAAAGATTACACCTGAAGGATCTTATTGAAACCTAAAAGGCATATCCTACTTCAATAGTAAAACTTTCTTTAGGACTGTGAACAAAATCCTACATACAACGATGACTGCTCCCTGCTCCCTCCCTTCTTCGACAACCGAGCTTCCTGAAAATTGCAATCAGTTCTTCCTCACAAACATCTGAACGAATCCACATGGAACTGGATAGGGTTGTGGGCTCTGATTTAACATAGTATATTTTTTAATAAGTCTTTAGTAATATTAATTTGAAAAAAGCAAACTATGCAAATACTAGCAAATATGCATATACTAGCAATAATACAATAATATTATCAGGCTGTGCTTTGTCCAGGTATGGTGAACACCCTGACCTCATGTTATTTGGAGCACACACTAAGCCTAGCACCAACAACAGCGACTTAATTAATATAGTTATTAAATATTGTGTGTAAGGAAGTAACTAAGTAATTTATTCAGGAATATGACCATACAATTTAAGTTATTTAGTTTTTACAAATAGATTGGTTTTGCATATTCTTAGGTCAGCTTGAAAGTCCAGAATGGACTGTGCTCAGAGAGTCAAACTGACCAGTCATTGATTATGGTTAATAACTTGTTTAATAAGTGTGTGTGTGCATGTGTGTGTATGTGTATGGGTGTGTGTGTGTGTCTTTCCACGCCATAAATCACTAAGAATTATTTTGGCAGTCCAGCAATCTAAGTTTATTTTGTGAATCACAGTAATAAGAGAACATGTGATCTTATGAGATTATTTACCTATCCTCCCCCCCCCCTCGAAAAGTTACAGGACAACAACAAAATTATTTTAAATTAAATTAGCCAAAAGATAACGTTAACCACAAAAGTGCCAATAAAAACATCGAAGCAGCTGTAAAAATTAATATTACAAAGTGGCAATGAGAATCTGTATATAAGAAAATTATAACAAACTGAAAAACACATCATGTCAAAACATAACACAATATATTATCATAAACCATGTGCTAAAAATTTGTACTGAGGTGGTATAATTACAATGTTGACTGAGAGGAGGTAAAACCTAACATACTTATAATATAGGGACACAGCTGAAATATGTAAAAAAAAACTTTAATGATGTGTTACTTATTCCTATTTCTTGTTAAATAGTCATGAAATAAAATTGTATTCAATGAAATGAACAAACTTCAGCGAATTTTAGCTCCTTCCCAATACATATAACCAAAAGTAGGTACTGGTACTTTCAACCATTTAGCGCCATATGAGCGTGAAACAATTTAATATCTAAAATCAAACATACACACACACACACGATATAAGTGCTTTTATTTTTAAGCAGATATAATAATAATATTGGCAGGAATGGCTGCTATTTTATGTGGCTTAACTATCTCAAATGAGGGAGACTCATACAGTATGTAATTTACTGGATCACCAAGAGGACTAATTCTAAACAGATGTGTAGAATTTAAAATAGACATATTCAGCAGAAAAAAAAAAACCCTTTGTCTAGCCGGGTGAAAAACATCTATTTTAGTGCCATAGTTGGGAATTGAACCTCTGACTGCCTGTACAACATTACTATGAGTAAGGAGTACTTCCCTCTAAACCAACAAGGCCATAAGTACTATAGATTTTTAATATGTCACAATCTATTCATGCAATCATAGCATTATTTAAATTAAATAAATCATGGCATTAACTTTATTAAGTTCAATATTAATGCCATCTGAAATGGCATGACTATCATTTAAAACAGTCATTCTTTACTATTCAATTTCTGGAGAAAAATATATCATTATCATGTTTCCATGTAATGATATATCATTATTATATCGTGTCTAGTCTATAATCAAACAATTTTCTATGGTATATTGAAACCTGTTAATTAATAAAAAAATTAAATATGATGACGTCAATTTGAAAAAGCAAACATTGAAACAACACAAATTATTTAACTGGTTTTGTGCAAACAGACTCAACCCCCAAAAGATGAAATTCATTTTAAATAAGCCCTCTAAAGCTAACTTTTATCATAATGGTCTGAATCTATTTAGTATTAATAAATGGAATTCCACTGGAGAGAACTGGCATAGGATTTAAGGAGGAAAGATTCTTGGTGTGATACTTGATGAATCACTTCTGGAAACATATATATATATATATATATATATATATATATATATATATATATAATCACATATATAAAAAATATCAAATCATTCTTTGCAACCAATTTAGCAAGTCAAAACAAATTTAATACCAAATTTCAAAATATTATATTTTTCCCTTATTCGGCCACACATTTACTATGACATATATTGCCATGGGGGCAAGGTGACAAAATCTATTCTCAGGTATACTCTTGTGTTTCATTTGGAATTGGAACCATATGTAAAGCACAATATAACAGCCACACTAAACCACTTTTTAGAAAACTCAGCATTTTGAAAATTAAAGATCAATTAATTTAAATATGAAATTACACCTTTTATGACTAAATTAATATAGGCAGAACAAACTAAACTACCCCGTTCTGTTGATAAAGTTTATAGTTATAATCATGAAGCCTACAGTAGACTCGCAACCAAACAATCAAATCACCTACATATTCAATGATGTGACTCCCCACCTTTGCTAACAAATTATCTTTATTTAAATTTCCATTAATATGAAACAAAATGGAGTTACTGTGCTAAAAATACATTAATTTCTCAATCTGTGCTGAAAAAGCAGCTTATAATTATGGCTGAAATGTTGTCCCACTATGCAATTAATGTAAGGTGTATTAATTAACACTCATTGCAAAGACTAGCTGTCTGTAATTATCAAATCCTGGTAATTATTATGAACTTTCGCCTAATGTTACTTATCCAAAAATTAGGTTCAACTCTTTTCCTGTTGCAAGGTCTGGTTATTTGAACTGGGATTAGGTTTTGGGTCGTGTCTATTCTCCAGGTACGCCATCTGCTCTAACTTCAGACAGTCTCCATGGTGAAATTAAATAATAAATTTTTGGGTACCCAGGAGGAAGACAGCAATTAAATATATAGCTATATTCTGGTGACTGGTCCATCAGGTTGCCTATATCATTATATGTAAAAAATTCTATATATTCTATAATTTCTTGTATCACTTAATTGTTATGTGAACTGAATAAAATGTATTATCTCTCTCTTAATTAACATTAATTTTCAAAATTAAATAGATCTATAAAATTATTTAATGATAAACAATTATGGATATAAAATTACAATTAATTCTAACCTTTAGTACACCATCTCTTAATTAGCGGACTTTGACCTTATTGGTATTGACGTAGACTTTCTATTGGCTATTCAGTGAGTGAGTCACCGACACTATTTAATTATGGGCATCAGAAACGACTGTCAGTCTGGCTGTGCCCAATAGGCGACAGCCAGGGGTCTTCTACCCCAAACTTCAACAAGTTACAAGACTGTCAGTCGTAATATTCAGGTACACCGTGTGACCTGTGTCACTCGCAGTGTCAACCTCAGACAAGACTGTGACTCAATAGCTAACCGGTAGACTAAATCAGTACTGATGGTGTAATAAAAATACACAAATCACTATTTATAGAGACCACAAGTACATAATTAATAGACTGTTTTATAGGCATGCCAACTAAATAGATGTTTTACACTGAAACACTATTATAAGTGATAAATCTACTATTTTACTTACAACGCCACCACCACCTGCAGCAGAGCTACCACGTGCTTTTATTTACTATAGAGTAACTCGTGACGTCACATCCGATTTTCCAAATCCGGGTACCTGGCTTTACCATGGTGCGCTGATATTGCTGTTTTATATGCGATTTGTGGTACAAATCTGGAAATTACGGCGGTAAATGTCGGATTTTCTGCAACGCTGATGTTTCTGAAAGGAATACTGAAGTGAATGTAAATATATATGTCGCATTTTAGACGCTATTCTCGGCCAAGTAAATGGATGTGTGCCCGCACTCTTATGGACCCGAGGCTAGCGGTGCTGGTTGTCAAACTTACTTGACACGGCACGTTTTATATCTCAAATATAACCCGTTGTAGCAATACTAGATATAATAACGTACTCCTTGTCACCCAGTAATGAAAATAATATGTTGGTATATTGATTGTTTATAACAAAATATAAGCGAAACAATATCCGTTAGTCAACAGTCGGAGTTGAGTATCGGTGTTTCACAAAACAGGATATGGATCTATCTGTTCGTATTCATATTGTGGATTTGCAACGGATTATCATTATACAATAGATAGTATTGTGTGTAATATGACTTGATTTTTTTCTAGGCTATATACTAACAAAGTTAACGCAATCATACAAACATTTATTTCTAGATCTCTATCTGGATATCAAACGGAATATAAGGCTGAGTCAGTCCCTGCTATTAGATCTAGACTCTAGCTATCTAGTCCCTGCTATTAGTTTTATTTAGAAATATAGATCTTTTTTAGATCTGAGCATATCCCATGAACACATTTTAGCTTTGTATAGTGTTATTGTGTATCTACCATGTGGACCAGTCTCGTTGAAGTTCACTGCATCCATTTCCTGGCTCAGTTTTTTAGTAGATGATTGTAGCTTAACACGCATTTAGGTGGAGTATTCATCTGATCTGCTCTGTGTATCCATCCATACATATTACCAGATAGACTGGTATGTACCACTTTATTCTCAGCAATTAATTGAAATTTAAAGCAAACAGGAAATACTAAAACAAATATGTGGGTGTCACTGAAGATGTTATAAATAAAATTAGTTGTTAAAAACCAAAAACAAAATTAGTAGAAAATCAGCAAGAGTGTTGGGGACTCAGCGAGCAAAGACTTTTTTCTAGGCTATATACTAACAAAGTTAACGCAATCATACAAACATTTATTTCTAGATCTCTATCTGGATATCAAACGGAATATAAGGCTGAGCCAGTCCCTGCTATTAGATCTAGACTCTAGCTATCTAGTCCCTGCTATTAGTTTTATTTAGAAATATAGATCTTTTTTAGATCTGAGCATATCCCATGAACACATTTTAGCTTTGTATAGTGTTATTGTGTATCTACCATGTGGACCAGTCTCGTGGAAGTTCACTGCATCCATTTTCTGGCTCAGTTTTTTAGTAGATGATTGTAGCTTAACACGCATTTAGGTGGAGTATTCATCTGATCTGCTCTGTGTATCCATCCATACATATTACCAGATAGACTGGTATGTACCACTTTATTCTCAGCAATTAATTGAAATTTAAAGCAAACAGGAAATACTAAAACAAATATGTGGGTGTCACTGAAGATGTTATAAATAAAATTAGTTGTTAAAAACCAAAAACAAAATTAGTAGAAAATCAGCAAGAGTGTTGGGGACTCAGCGAGCAAAGACTTACAGTTACATGAATTATGACCCATGACAAATAAGATGGGTAGAATGAGGCCCCTCTCATGTGTTAATTATTACTGAATATTTAAAAAGATGAAGATCAAATGTCTGTGGTTATACCTTGATACTGAATATAGATCTATAGGATATAGAGTCTATGCCTGTTGATTTATTCTGGTCTTAACTGTAAAACACGGTCATAATTTCTTTACGATGATGGTAGATTATATCTATCATTAAGCCAGAACTTGTCCAGTCTCTACTTACATGCTTTCAAAGATGGGCTATGGATAACTTTGACGGGGATTGAATTC
Source organism: Paralvinella palmiformis (assembly GCA_025642065.1). NCBI lineage: Eukaryota > Metazoa > Annelida > Polychaeta > Terebellida > Alvinellidae > Paralvinella > Paralvinella palmiformis. Next base: position 564,636 of record JAODUP010000304.1, on the reverse strand, counting down.
CAGTCATTTACCACTCACTCTCCGACTGGAGACAGATTGATGGGCAACTAGCCTTGTGCACTTTTTCATCAACTTCTGGTCATGGCCTCTAGTGTCTGACTATGCATTCATACTGAAGAAGGTACTAGGATTTACTCTTATCGATGCCATCCACTATTTAGAATACCTGCAACGTGTCCCCTCTTCTCCTGCGATACTCCAAAGATGGTAGTGACAATGCTCTTCGCTGGTCTACATATGGGACTTTTCAGCTCGGGGAATCAGCTCGGTAGCTTATCTTTAGACTATTTCGACTTTATCCTGTCAGAATCTAGGGCACCAGATGGAATTGACATATTCCAGGTGCAGATGTACCATTGTTGTGAACAGTCGAGGGACTGTCACCCCATCAAGGCACTTGAAACTGAAAGTGGTCCTCACTAGTCCAAGCATGCAAGATGCCTTTGTGACACGCTGGTGGAAATGGAACCCCTTTCAATGAACACTCCCAAGATCTTTCTCGCTCGTCTTCATTTCTAACATTGTTACAGCCATCTGGTACTTCAGTCTTATTTTCGCTGCCTAGATGAAGAACCTTACATTTCGACTCATTAAAACCTAACTGTCACTTCTGGGAGCGCAGCCCGGAACAAACCCATGTTGTGTATCATAAAAAAGATTGTGTGACATCATGTGCTCCACCAAATTGCCCATGGCTGTGGATTCCATGTTATAATTTTACCCATACCCAGGCGTATATTTATTGAGCACAAACTTAATTACACGCCACCATGGCTCAATCACAAAGCTTAATTATTGTGTGATTCCACCCACTAAATTTATATTCTATAAAATTGTTCAATAAAATATGGTCTTTTCATTACAAAAGCAGATACACAAACAAATACATTTTTAAGGACGTTTATTTGCGTAGATGCACCTGTAAACGTTCATTTCTTTCTTTCATCTGTAAAACATGCACTATTTCTGGTGGATGAATATCACCAATCCATGATAGCTGCTACTTTTTGCCCCAATTTTGCAGCAACTTTTTATTTTCCACACAAACACTGAAGTAACATTTATGTTTAAGTCAACAAATGCTTAAACAATTACTGGGAAAATTAATGAAATAAACAATTGTATGTAATTTTAAAGGATGGTGAAATAACGAGGTGAATACATGGACTCCCTATTATCGTCCACCCTGATAGTGCCCCCGTCTCGCGTCGCCATCCACCTATAACACAGTCGATGGGTTGTGGACACCTACAACCCGGTTATAACTGTTGTAGTTCATGTTTGACTGTGTCATTAATCTGGATCAAATTATCAGCTTCTATTCCAGATATGTGAAGTTCATTTGGAAGAATAGTTACTGGGCAAAATCTTATTGGGAGTTATTATTTTGAAACAATGAAAGTATTAGTTTTCCGGAACCAAGGTCACAGTCGGCCGATGGGCACACAGTAGTCAATGTCCTGGGAATATGACTTATTTTCTTTACCGTTTGATGATTTAATCCTTGTCAGTTTTACATTTACTTGATTTTGATGCCACTAGATTTCTTTTTAACTTATGCCATTACTACTGTCTGTTCAAAATTTGTTCTTCGTGTTTTGGGCGTAGCATATTTTAGCTTTTATTTCAGTTATGTTTGTTGATGATGGTGATGATTTTATCTTACAGATCTACTAACATGGATAGTGAAGGTGGTGATGGATTTTTGGATTCATCTGAAAAGTTAAACCCTGAGGAGGTTGACGATGGAAGCTGTGACTATGATGATCAGTATGGTAAGTTAATTAGAACAGGCACGAGACAACTGCGTAAATTGGTTCTCAATGCAATAATAATTATTTCATCATTCTTTGCTTGCAGTTACAAGTGAAAATGTATCCGATTACAATTGCAGATAGATTAGATTTTAAATATTCACTTTTTGTAGACCATCTGTTACATAATCTTTATAATGAATATTGATTGTTACTAATCTGTATCTCTTAGAATACTCGTATTACGTGAATTGAGGATTGTCGTGTAGGATTGTAGTCTGTGATATTGCATTCACTGAAATGACACCTCCAAGATCAGATATGACACCTCCAAGATACAAAATGACTTAAATCGTCACATAATTGCCACCACAATCATATTGAATGAGTAGTTGATTACATTTAGTTATTTTTCCAACTCGGGACAGTTATTTCAAAAAGTGTAATAGATGAGGCTCAGTTACACTTATTAAAAGGATTGGTATGGATTAGAAAATACATAAATCTGATAGTTTGGAGCCAAAGTCAAGCATTTACTGAGAGATTGCTGTGTGTTAATGTTATTATACTTCTGTGATGAATTGTGTTTCCTGTCTTGTGTGAATCTAGGCAAAATACTCTTCCTGGTATTGGTTACATTAATGAAGCACATAATTCATAATAATCTGTATTGGTCTGTCTGCTGCTTGTTTTACCCTTCATGTTTTTAATGGAGTAATCAGTTCTCTCTGTTTTTTGTGTGGTAACCATTTATTTAAAGATTAGACATATGGTGTTTCAAAACAGGCACACTACATATCTGTGCAATACAAGATTTACAATCTGTCTTGTCCTTGTTTCTAAATGTTGCTGTTACTGCTCACAAGGCCATGTGGAAAGGGAGTGAAATGAGTAGTTAGTAGTTTGCTTAGCCTTTACACTGGTATAACTGGGGACATATGACTGAGAGGTTACCCCTTGAAAAAGATCCCACAAACAAACAGGTACCTGAGTCAATTTAAACTTACACCTGGAGGTTTGCAGCCAAGCTTTCTAACCACTGCTATCGGAGCACCCTCATGTCGAGCTAAAATCACTGCACCAAGGACACTGCAGAAAGCCAGTTGAATATCTATGAAATGCTTCTAAAAGAAGACCCTCCATATGTTATTAATTATATATTTATAAATACGCACCACTATTTTCAAATTTGTTCTTTTATGAAGTAATTTATATAACTAATAATTTTATTCAGTCTGACATTTTTTACATAAATGAATGTTATTTTAGATTCACAAGATGATGAAAACAGCAGTGATGATGAAGAAGAAGAAGATGGTGAGGGCGATGACACAACCGATGACAGTGATGAAGCAACTGATGACAATGGAAATCTCTCCTCTGCTGATAGTTCTGGATCCAAGGAGGATGACAACAATTGTGCCATTTGTTTGTCAAAGTTCAGAAACCAGGAAGTTGGTGTGCCAGAATCCTGCAATCATAATTTCTGCATCGATTGTATTGTTGAATGGTCCAAGGTCAGTTCTATCGAGGTCACTTTAACCACGGCATTTGGTTGTTTTGTTTCCAACCTAAGTGTATGGAGCTGCTGTACGTCGGTTATGTTTTGGTGTGGTTCAACCACAAGGCAGGTGTGGGCCTAGAATCATCATTAAGGGAAATTGGTACAGGGAAATCTCATTGAATAATTTATGTGTAAAATAATCATGATAATTAAGATAATAATAAATAATTTATTTGTTTATATTTATGATTTTCAGAATGTGAATACATGTCCAATTGATAGGAGAGAGTTTAACGTGATCTCAGTGAGGCCGTATATAGGAGCAGACATTCATAAAAGGGTAAACAACTTTGTCGAATTAACTAGAGAGATATTCTTCGACTTTTTGCAAAGATAACATAATTGACCAAAGAATTAGAAATTTAAAAAATGACAAGATTACTTCGTTGACAGCAAAATTATACAGTTGTTTATTTTATCTTGCGTTGTTCAGCAAATGATTTAAATGATGGACCTTGAAAAAAATCTTGGTTTTCGCTGTTTGACAGAAAATGTTCATATTAAAAATATACTAACTGCCGTATAGAATGGACTTGAGGTGAGTTTATGTGAGAAGAGTTCACATCTGCTGTGGTTGTATACAAATATTTGGACATCTGGTATAATTGTGCTGGTGGTAATATTCTGTCAAATGGGATATGTTATTATACATACAACTGTTGTTGTACGGTTCTCTCGTTATTATCCGTGTCAAGTTTGTTTTGTTACCCAATAAATTCCATCTAACATTGTTGAATGTTGATGCTTTTCTTTGATAAGATGGATTGGCTGACGTCGGATAGACTCTATGACTAATTCCCTGTCTTATAGATGAGCATATGCATTGATATAAAATGTTTGTTAGTATTCAGAGAAGTATTATTTGACAAGAGTCGGATGAGCATTTTGTTAGTTTCCACATAACACGTGACTGTTCAGGACTTCGCAGGCTTTTATTCATGTTGGATAAGTGGACAGAGTTCTTTGTGCTCTTTGATGTCTATGCAGGTAAAATTAAGTCTGTTTTCATGCTGTCGTGGCTTTCAGATTCCTGTTGAGGTTAGCAGGGTCAGAACTGAAGAATTTGAGGTGTTGGATGATACAACAACATGTGAAGTGTGTGGTGCTACAGATAACGAAGATCGATTGCTACTCTGTGATAGCTGTAACCGTGGGTAAGTACGTATCTGAATGTGTGTGCATGTGGACATAAGTACATTTTCTTTGCACTGTTATTGATTCTCACAGGAATTTGATGGAATAATAACCACTTGAACAGGAAGTAAAGCATTTTCCAATACATAATATGGTTCATTTACAGTTCTATTTACTTATATGGGATAACTTTTGGCTATATTGTCATAACAATTTTTCACTGACATTATGGCAGCTCTGATATCAGAGAACAACAACGTGTGCAACAGTTTCATTTACCAATAGGATATCACCTTTCAGATATCATACGTATTGCTTAACGCCCAGACTAAACCATGTACCTAGAGGTGACTGGTACTGTCCTGTCTGTCGGCCTGCAATACAGACCAATCACGACCAAGGTAAGCAGCATTATTCCGTTATAGGACTGAACTTTGCTGAATAAAAATGTTTACAGTATTCAATTAATGTGGATTTTTTTTGTCAGAAGTATCTCCATTGAAAACATACTTTTTCTAACATGGGATTGATTTAACTCACTTTCTTCTGATTTACAATCCATTTGCTGATGTCTATAATACCCTTCAGATTTTTAAGTTAATTCTGTTTATTGCTTATTTTACAATGACAAAGTTAAATCTTTTTTGTTGGAACAATTTTTGTTAAAATGTAAATTTTCAAACTTGCATCACAGATGGAGTTTTGTTCCATAAGAGTTGTTGATGATCAGGTGAGATGGTGTGGATCTGGGCTAATAATGATAGAAATACTGACTGTGTGGTCTGTAAACATATACATGGTTGTATTCACAGGTATCATCGTGTCATCTAGTGAGGATATTAGCGAGTCTGAGCCAGTACAGCTTGGCAGAACAATGGTTCTGGAACGTGTACGTCAGATGGTGGCCAGAATACGCAGATCAAGAGCACACATCATTGATTCAGATTCTGAGGTATGATGCTAGTGTACCGATGTTCACTAAATAAAATGAGAAGATGCTTAGCTTGTCTCGCATTGCTGATTGCACACCTGGGAAATATGGCTGGGGGACAACTCCCAAATGAAAAGGGATGATGAAGACATATCCATTTGGTGATGAATGAATTATTCCATAAACACTAGCAACAATAGGATTTGATCCAAAGATCCTAAGTTTTTGTTTGAGTGGATGGATGGATGTGTGTGTGTGTGTGTGTGAGCGAGCATGAGGTTTGGTAATTTTACTAAAACTCACCGAGTTTTAACAGGACCATTACTAATTGAACAGGGGAAAAAGTTCATTCCATTACATGTAATGACATATGGGAAACAATTTCAAAGGTATGTTATTTATTTCCACATGAAACATGACAATCTTTTATCAAACAGAATGATTCACCATCACACCTCTTACCACGTATGTGGTGATCACAATGGATCAGTTGCCAGTTCAGGTAGTTTTCCTATCTGTTCGTTTGGTGCAGCACTGTTCTTGCAATATCTGGTGAGGTTGGCTAACGAGACTTTGAAAACAACATACAAATCCTACAATTTATATCTAGTGTGGAATATATAGGCAGATATCTGCCTTTGTTCTCACAAAATTGGTTCCACATATATGGAAAAACTTGTGTTGTTTGTGGAATAGATTAATATGATGCCAAGTCGGTGATATCCCATCACCCTATCCGTTACCTCCAAATTAGTAAGGATCTTCATAGTATGCCAATTTTGAACAACGGGTTCTGATCAAAACTTTTAAACAGATATTAACTACTGATACCATACAGTCACTCTATACTGACAAACTGCCAAAAAACCCTGTTTGTGTTTAGTTCAGTTATAACGCAAGTGGTCTTCTCAATGGCTGGTGATTCAACACACCTGTGCTCTCAGCCAATAATCCATCCTGTTTGTAACAGGGTCATACAAAATAATAATAAACTATTAATAAAGCATCTCGGCTCAACAGAAGAAAATTGGTGAAGAAGCATTTCTGGTTCTCTCGCTGAGTGTCGGTCATATTTAATTTGTTTTGCCTCTAATTCTGTGTTTGATTTCTGGGAACTGGCATTACATTGTGTCACGTGTTCTGTCTGTTTTGGGCTTTGTGCCATATTAGAGCTTGGTCTTACTACGTTTGAATTGAAAAATGTTGATGATGCAGGTTATTTCAAAAGTCACTGTCCGTGCCCGTATAGTTTTTGGGGTTAGATATTTATTAGTAATGTTTCTTCTCGGCGTATTCAATTTATACTCAATATTTCAGTCTTGTGAACCGCCAACTGAAGACGCTGCTCCATGCACAAGTTGCAGAACGTCCAAAGGCAGGACTAAAACTCGCAAACGTAAAGTAACGAGACGTCGCAGGAATAAAGGTGGTAGTAAGAAAGGGAAAAAGAGGAAGTCAACAGGAACCTCAAAGAGACGGAAAAAATGTCGGAAAACGAGGAAGAGAAAAATGAGAAAGGTAGATTTTTGTTTTAATAATTAGGAATATAATAGAATGTTTATGATGGAAGTATAATAGAAATAATGGATTAATGACTGAAATATGACGTAATTGAACCCTAATAGCTCATTAGTAATATAGTCAATTAAAAGTCAAGAGGTTATAAATTAGTGTTTATATGAATATTTTGGTATTCTGGGTGGCTAGAAAGTGTAAAATCTATGCTGAATTATGCTAATTCATAGCATTAGGTTGGCCTTTCCATATCTTTGCTGGTAGTGCAGTTGGCCACAAATATCTCCCATCTATGGTTCAGATCACAGCCTGGCTATGTCTGAAGGGCATTTCATCTTTCACTGCCTCGTTATTTTTAGATGTTGCACAGCCCATTTAGCCTATCATCTGTACAAAACTGGCCTTAAAAGAACAGCACCGAGTAAATGTAGTACTCCTTAAGGTGTACACCTATGGAAGATCGTATAATTATGCTATTAGTATATTTTAAATAGTACAAGTACTGTAAGATTGTGGTAGTTGGCTGTATTAAAAAAACATAGCCATCACTCGACTGATGTGTTTATGTGCAAAATTGTTTACTTCAAGCTGAGCAACATTTTAATCACCACTGGCATTTAGTTGATTCTTGTATTATACCCTAAACAGCTTTGCGCTGATTGGTTGGGCACAGCAGATAACTGATATATATATATATATTTAGATATATATATATATACAGGAATACCCACACTACATCATTTCATCCTACATCAAATTTCAATTGAGCGAACATCATTACATCCGATGTAACATCACTCAGCTATGTCGTATAAAAGAATGTGTAATAAATAAATTAACGTTAAAAAAATTAAAGAATTTAAAATACAATAAAGACACATTAAAAACAAGTTATGTCACGGCTTTTGGAACCAATTAATAAGGTTGAGCAGGGTATGACTATATATATATATATATATATATATATGTATATATATATATATTGTTCAGAACATTTGACACTTGACCATTCATTAATTCTTTTCTATGACCTGACACAGTGGTTAAAGCACTGTTCTGGAAAGCTTCAGGGTTTGGGTTCGAATCTGGCTCATACCTGTGTTTGTGTGATTTACTTCCCTATACAAATAGTCTTAGGTGTGACCAGTGCTGAGACTAGATAACTTAAATCAACAACAACTTTTTATAACATGACAAACAATACTGGCTTGGTCATCGTATAAGCTGTTACTTGTTTTCTTTCAGATGAAGACGACGTGTATTGCAAAAAGGCTCTCAGCACGTCTGGGCATCAAGCCTTGTTTTGAGGGCAACCGACTTGTGATCAAAGCGAGAAAGAAGAGAGTGCCATTCTTAGAGGCACAACATATCAATAACACTTCTCTTGATATCATGGGAAACTATAACCTCATACCATATAGGTAAATATCTGGCAGTGGTGTGTGTGTGTGTTCTATGACTCACCGTTTTTCAGCATCTACCCTAATTTATAACACTATATCCCATGATGTGGTATATAATAACAAAGTGTATTTTCTTGTCCCTGGCTCTCTCTAACTTAGCGATCATAGTGAAGATGAAGTGGATGTTGACCAGTCAGGGACGTGTCTAGTCAGCCGCTCAAGCATACCTAGAATAGGCCCAAGGATAGGCATCAAGGAAGCGAGGTACAGTGAACACCGGATTATATAGATGGATGCATGATGTAAAAGTCCAAAAACATATTGTTGCTGGCATCGTTGACTCATTGTTGTTAATTATAATATAACTGTAATCCTCTCCCAGAAAGTATTTTCAAGGTCATGTCTCGGATGGCATCCTCAGCTAATCATCTGTCTATTAATTTTAAAATAAAATGGCTACAAAATGATTAAGAAAGGAAATAATCCTGGTTACTGTACAATATCAGTCAACAGATATTATGTACACAGTGATTGCTCCCAGGATGTTTTTTATTATCCATGAGAGTCAACAGTGCCCTTTAACATAGTCGGTCATCCGTGGTATTGTGAACCTAGAAATCAATCCGGTAAATGTCAACATCTCAGTAGTATTAATAATAATAATAACAAATATTAATGATCTGTGAAAACATTCTGCATTTAGAATGCTGGTGTCAGCTTCAGATATTAGTTCCAATGTGCATGGAGTATCTGGCTATTCATTTTAAAATTATTACTCTGTGATGGATACATGTGTGAATGTGCGTGCACGCACAGTCCTCTTGGCTGCGTAAGAGTGAAAAATGATGCGAGTTGTGGTGGAATATCATCAGGCCATTACAGAGAATAGTGACGATACAATTGTCTTGGACAGTTTTGGTGAGGAAATCTTTTACAGTTTCCTCATTTTCCTTTCCTCAACGGACGCGTCATACATGAATGATGACGTTTTAGTTTTTATGTTTATTCATCCGAGTTATTTTTATTCTTTTTAGTGCTGTTCATGTGCCAACCTCCGATACTAGTACCGATTTATTGGGTATGATTTTGAATGGTCAGGACCTGTTGCTGGCGAACAGCGATGATGTTTTGATAACTAGAGATGGTAAGGTACCACATTATTCAGTCGTTCATTTGATCGCATACCATGGTTTAGAATGTTCATTTTATACATCAGGTATGCTTTAGACTCGAGGTACAATTTTTTTTAATTTACTGAAATAAGAACATGGTCCTTAAAACAAACTATACAAACTGCATTTATCACTGTAGACAATAAAAGGCAGCAGAGTGTAAATGCATGTGGTACGCATAAACATAATTTTTATGATTACATAATCCAGGTAATTGATATGGGGAAGGCTCAATTAGCAGTCTGATGTTAATGGCAAAGTATCTGTAGATTATGATGATGGTAATTATATTAAAGAGCATAATAAAATCTCTAATCTCTTCCAGTTATTTTCCTCTAGGTATATATTGTGTAATTCATATTTGCCAGAAGTCGTAATATCTTTAAAGATGTTGTTTGAAGCCAATGTTTTGTTTACGACATTATCCAAACTTGGAGACTAAGATTCCGTAACGCTCTTATTAATAGTGGCATATAAAAACCAGAACTATTAAGATTGTTTATGCAAAACGTTCCATTTCCTCCTTTGACTCACACCCTGAAGGATGTTTACTACTACCTTCAGAGGTTGGTTGATTGACCCATTTAGCCATGTGCTTTGCTGGTCAAATCTTCAAACGGGTTGTTTTGTCGAGATTATCTTCAGTAGAAATGTACATTTATAGAAAGGTTTTACCGAGCTGTTGCCCAATTATTTACATTAGTGTTGTGTCTAAGGTTGGCTTGGTACTCGCTCGTCTTTATTTGTTATTTCAAGGTTCTGTATAGGTTTGTTACATGATCAGTGTGAAGGCTACTCCAGCTACATTGATCCCTCATTTTCAGTTCTGTGTATTTTCTATTAATAATTGGGTATATACGTTTGGAAAATGGAACTAAAAGTGCACTAAATAGTACCTCTTGATTAAAAATAGGTGTAGTGTAATAATTAACATTTAAAAAAAACAGTTCAGCAAAGTTTGATAATAATAAATGGTGGAACATAAATTATGAACAGTGCAGTATATTTTTGTGTGGAAGTGTATTTTAATTACTCAGACCAATCAATATGTTTACATGTTTTTGTTGCTCGTTATCTAGGACGTCTAAAGTGGGATACCAACAATAACAGCTGTAGGCGACGAGGTGACAATGCAGGGTGTGATGATAAGCCACAAGATGGTGGCGGTGAACAGACAAATAGACAGACGAACACAGACAGTGGTGGTGACAAGTCTTCACCATCTGATAGCGCCATGCATGATGATGATGGTCACGTGACTGAGCAGGGCGGTGGCTGTAACAGGAGTCATAGCGCATTGACGGCTCTTGCTCCAAACACTCCAAACTCCGATGGTGTTAATCCTTCTCCCTATGTCAACAAAAAGGACAGACAGAACAGTCGGACATCCGACAACGATGGCTCTTCACCGAAGTCCAAAGTAGACCATTGTGATAGTTCATCGGTGTCGAACTCAGGTAGTATAGTTTCTGGACAGCAAACAACAGCACTACAGCAGGAGATATCGGATAAGCCTGAAGATCAACCAGAGGACAGCCATTCTGTCAATGAATTGTCTCCGGTCACTGATGGTGATGGAGATGGAGGGGTGACTGTTCCAACGTATTTGTATTCTCCAGAAAGTCCAACTTCAGGTACTGATTCTGTACATGTAGGTTCAACACCACCCATGGATGATGCTTCGAGATGTGTGGTCGATGGTGGCTCAACGCCGGTTGTAGATGAAGTGTCTACGTCTGAACTGGAGCAACCAGTCAACACCTCAGATGGAGGCACAACAGATCTTTTTCACATCGTGCCTTTCTGTGAACTGCCAAAAATTCCGAAGATAAAGAAGAAGCCTCCAGAAGATGTGCCAAAGGAACACGAGGCCAGCGATTCGCCATCTTATACCGGAGTTCTCGAGCGACTCAACATGGCTGACAAACTCGATTCGTATCCCAAATGGGATAAGATACAACATAGCAAGACTGAAAGAAGGAGAAAGTCATCAGACTTCAATGAGAGTGCTGGAGAGGATGACAGTGATTCGGGAAAGCGTTCTTATCATGGGGAGCAGTATAGAGAAAATGCAGAGGGTGATGATTCTAGATCCGGTTATAAAAATAAATGTGATGATAGATCACTTTCGAAGGATCGGGAGAAGTCGCACGACCGAGAGAAGGACAGGAGATACGATAGGGAAAGACGTCGCAGATCTAACTCAACTGAAAGGTCGGGGAGACGGTCAGGATCACGGTCGAAGGACCACAGGTCGGACTTCGATCATCACTCTGGTGACTATTCGAGATCACGCAGATCGAGGTCACGATCGAGGAGTCCTCGGTACAGGGATCATCACACCAGAGGCAGATACAAGAATCAGGAGAGAACTGCACCGCCATCAGGTAGACGCTTCAAATTGAAGCATGGCTTCTCAAATGAAATCAGTAGTGGGTGTAACGATAACCAGCAGTTATCGTCTGATGCGAGGGATAAGAATGTCGATCCATTTTTTAATGAGATGGATCTGGAATTGGGTGACTGCTCTCTCATCGCTGACAGCTTACCAAAGGAGAGTGATGATTGTGTAAATAATGACAATTCGCAACAAATTGTTTCTAGGACAGCTAACTTTACCGGTGGACATGTCACTAGTCCCGAGCCATCACCTGTGTTCAAAATGCCCGAGGCTCCACCACCTCGATTCCACAAAAGAGACGCCATACACCTGATGGAACAGTCTCCAGAGTTGACCTATGATCCTTCGCAGCCGACGGAGCCCGAGAGAAGTCCCCCACATTTGGAGGAATTCATTCGTGGTCCGAGTCACCTGACACACATACATCGCCAGTCTCCCCTCCAGGCACGGCTGCCTTATGCTGAGGTCGTTCACACCCATCGTGGTCCCCTTTTGGCAGATCCATCACCGCCCCGAGAACCACCTCCACCACACTTTGTCACGGTACCCGACGGTCTGCGACAGATGCTGCCACCACTGCCTGGCTTCGGTGTGATACAGCCCAACCTACACCCACGTAACATGAGACCGCCTCTCTTGGTGAACCCCCCACTGATCAGCGCACACCAACTAAGTCGTCTGCCACACCTGGCTGGTCCCCAAATCAGCTGGCAGGCTGTCAGCCATCCTAACGTCATAATACACAACAGGATACCGATCCAGGTGAACCAGAATGGCCTGCCCATCCATCCAAATGGTCCAGAGGCTTTCCTGCAGCCGCCCCCACATTTGGAGCATGCTGTGCCGCAATCGGTGCCTGAGAGTTTGGCCACACCGCCGCCTCCCATACCACCTAAAGCTCTTGAAGAGATGCAGCAAATATCGCAACTGCTCAACGCTCAAGCGCAGCTAGCTGACATAGCAACGAAGGGTGGTGATGGTGTGATACACTTCAGAGATGCACCAACGCAGTTTCCAAACAGCCAGTGTTTTCTCGGCCCGCCTCCAATCTTGCAAAACAAGATGCAGAACGAGGCCAAGTCGGTGACATTTGAGGAGAAAATGGAAGTCATCGACATGGATGTGGCATCACCTCTGTCTGATCAGATCGGGATGTCTGTCAGTCCGATAGAAGACATTGAGACGACGAGAAAACACTCCGGGCACCAACATTCGAACAGAACTGACAACTTACCTAAGTCTGCCGCTGAGCTAGACAGTAACGAGAAGGTCAGTATTGCTGGTACATCAGTTAGTGGCAGAAGCAGTGATCTGGATGCAGTCATGGAGTAAAAAGAAAGAAAGAGCTTGGCTGGCAATCACCAGCTGTTTCAGTTGGACCAATAATTTTGGGGTTGATATACAATTTCTCATGGCGCTAGATTGTAATGGTCCACATTGGGTGAGGGGGAAGCCTGCAAATGAGTTGGGCTATTCAGCGCAACTATAGTCATCAATATAATCACTTATTTTATGGTTGGCATGATCAAAGTCTTTTTCATTGGTATTGCATCTGCATGAAAATCTCCTTGTTCTGTTTCTGTATATATACACAAACTGGTTGCAATTTGGTAATTTTAACATTCACCACTGAGAATTTAACTGCTGCAAATTACTGAAATTCATAAGCCACCAAAAAACAGGACATGCATAAAAATTGTAATTTTCTTAGCAAATTCTCCAGTGACTCCAAAAATAACTGAGGCCAGACAAGTCTGTGTTACTGGAATTTAAACTATATACCATTACCATCTACAGTTAATCAAACCTACCAGTAATTGTTTGGTTTACGAAGGCCGAAGGGACCCCATGTGAAAATGCCTTGTTCAAAATTTAAAATCCTGGGGGATCAAAACTTGCTATTTTCGTAAAGGTTTTGTGGAATCTGGGAATCTGCCATGGTTCTTGGACCGAGTCAGAAATTAAAACACTTTTAGAACACGGGATAAAATTTGCTAAAACCGGTATATTTTCCTTGGGGTTTGTGCAAAATGCTGCGGGCCAGGACTTGGTTTATTTGGACAACTTTGTTGTGCTATTTCATGGGCTTTGTTTTGCTTTTGCCTGTGAACTGCCGTTTTTTGAAGGATTTTCCTTGATTATTGGTATGCTTCGTTTTTCTAGAGGTTACGTCAGGAACGTGTCGTGGAAGAAGTAAAACTGGCAATCAAGCCCCACTACAGCAAAGGTCGCGTGGATAAGGAACAGTACAAGGAGATACTTAGAAAAGCTGTGCCAAAGGTGACGACATTAATATGACCAAGTCGTACTACAAGATTGTATGTAAATGGCCTCATTTCAGGTGCAAAATGGAGCACCTCCGTGGTCTAACTGGTAGTGCATTGGATCACAGGGTCGATGCCATCACCACCCTTTGCTCAGCCCATTTAGACTACTGTGTGCCCATAAAACATCAATTATCATCATCATCTTCGGGTGTAAAACATTGTGCCATATCAGTGGAGGCTCTTATGCTCACATTTGCCTTGAGAATATCGACGTTCTTCATTGAAAAGTTAATAAACACCATGTGCTATATTTAATCAAGTATTGTTTGAAGTTCAGACATAAGAGTGCTTAATGTAGTACAAGATTAAGTATTTGCAATCTATTTTCTTATATTTGTAATAGTTTTGAAATTTAAGATTTAATCATATTACAAGTTACCTGTTTTGTTATGTCTATGTTCATATAGTACATTAATAGTGAAGTTCACCTATGAACTCGTTTTATTGGAGTGCCAAAAGAGATTATGTCAGAATTGGTATCGTGACCAAAGATCATTCGTCGAGTGCAACAGTAGTTTTTTTGTGTGAAATAACCGTATGTATGCACACACAAATATATTGATCTGTTATCATTTCCTACCTTATCTGTTCGGTTTCAGATATGCCACAGTAAGAGTGGCGACATTAATCCAGAACGGATCCGCAAGTACATAGATCAGTATGTGGAAAAGGTCCGTCGAGCCAGGAAACACGGCACCAAGAACAAACGACAGTAGTCCCCGCGGAACTGGCTTCTTGGCTTCTGTGTTGTGTTTGTACATCTATTTCAGGTGGCTATGAAAGTATTGTTTCCATGCATGGGATTTCTACGATTTCGTAATGTTTCTATTCCTCAGAGACGGGGCGGGACAATATAATAGTTTGAAGCTTTGACATTTCTGTGATTTAGTAATATTCGTATTTATTTCATGGGGGATGAAGGGGTGGGCCGTGATGAGAGTTGTTTTCATGGTAGTTCACTGTTATTCTTGTATCCATCTTTAAAATAAAATGGCACAAAGGATATAGTTCGTTGTTTGGCAAAAATAAAGGAGAAAAGGCTGTACAAGAAGGGTTTCCACTTGGCCCGTTTTCATAATATTTCACAAATATTAAAACCAGCTTAAGAGTATGCATGTTTAATAAGAAGTAACGAGCTGTCGATCTATAAATGTTTCATTATACACATATCTATCACAATTAACACATCTATATCAATACATAAATAGGTCTATTTCTCAGGGTATTTTCTTGTGCTTCTTATTCTTGGCTTCCGACTCGTGAGGACGTTTCTTCATCTGAATTGTATAAAATCAATGTAAACAAGAATAGTTACTAATTAATGTCGAGAAATATAAACAAAATGAGAGCCGACAAACAACTTCATAAATTCTGTCCAACAATTACTGGTGATTTTTTTCTACAGTCGACTTCTAAGTAATTCTCTTTGGGATTATTTCAGTGGAAATCACCAGAAATTGCTACTTCATTACGAAATTACATCCTAAACTTTAGTAGATGCAGAAAGAAAACGTTCACTAAGTCGACTGTTGGGCTGCTATGTGTATATACATGTGCCATTCTTACATGAGTCAATCCTCAAAATGGGGTCTTAATTGCATGAAGACTATCCCAGCTGCACAAGAAGCTGTCGGCCAGCATATCGTACACTAGCATCCAGGCTATTTTTATCTGTGATATGCCTTTTATGATCAGTGATTGAGAATTATATGTCGCAGATCAAACATACAAAACCAGGTCAGATGTGTGATCAATGAAATACTTGGAAGAGTTATCACAGATATGCATATACAGAAATGTATATTTGTCTCAATTGTTAACACTGTTTTAATGCAGGCTCGGTCACAAATATATTTTATCACACTGAACTATCTTTTGGATAGAATTGAGTGAGTGAGTGAGTGAGTAGTTTATTTAACTTTGGTCATACCTGGTACATGGATGAGGGGTGATTCCTCGGGCAAACATCCCACAAATATAGGAATGAGTGGAATTCATTTATGACGGAAGAAACATTTGTGTTGACTGGCTATTACACAGTATGCTGACATATTACAGTAAGTGAAAATTTACGACCAAAAACATTACTGTCAGTAATCTGTGGTAATATTTTTCTAATTAAGATTCCTTACCTGGGAGAGTTTGACCTTTTTCTTCAATGCTTCAATATCAACTTTGGTATCTGTTTAGGAAAAAAAAGGATACATAAATATGTTGGTATCTTTTCAAAACAATCGGCTATATGTGAGGCATTTAGCATATTATACAGAAATAGCTATTCACTCACCTAAGGCATCTATTTCCACATATAAATCAATGGAATTTTAATTAACCACATCACACATTACCCCAAACATTTCAATTATCTACATCATTAGTCAGCAACGTTATATCCAGATCCTTGACACACCAATTAATAGTACTGTTAATTAACTGAAGCATCTTTCCATCATAGTCCAATATCAAATTGCGATGCAGAACAGATCTATACAATTTGTAAAGGCATAGGACATGGTGAGAGAACTGAACCCAAAATGAAGCGGAGATCTGTGGTGTTTTATTATCCATAGGTTTCTTCTGAACCAGATAATTTGGTTTTGACTAAACTCTGGAACCATAGTAACCTGCAGTTTGCTGAAAGCTGCTGTGGCCGATGGTGCATTTTTTATGTGTTTCTACTTTCTGTACGTACCTACTGCCACTTCCCAATGGCTGTGACATATTAGTAACATAAGTACAGGGCGTTACAGGCTGATGAGTAGTCCAGAATTCTTATCATTGTTTAAGGATCATCTATCAGGGTTCATACACATTTTGACATCTCAGATTCCAGGACTTTCCAGGACCTTCCAATGTCAAATTCAAGGACCTTTCAATGAATTCACTAACTTTTAATGCACAAAGATACACCCATATTTCGGAAGAAGTGTAACAACTGAATTCTTGTATGCTTATGATTCAAAATATAGATCTATATGTCCAAATTCCAGGGCTTTCAAGGACCTCTACAAAAATTCCAGACCTGGAATCCAAATTTTCAAATTCCAGGTTTTCAAGGTCTATGTAGGTATTGGTTTGTCGGGGTGTAGCTGTCAGTGTGTTTAGGTTCACATATGTTTAGATTTATGTTTAGGTGTGTATATGTTTATGTATGCATAGATTTATGTAGGTATAGGTTTTATGGGTGTGGGTCTTGATGCTCTGAACCACTGCCATCACACACACACAAACACACACATATAATATATATATATATATATATATATATATAAACACATCCTTAAAAACACAAACACACACCAGTTATCATTGCTGTTAGGTAATAGATGAATAAAACAAGAGTTAATTTACCAGATAATAAACTTGATGAACCCCGTTACCTACCAAACCAATATGTGCCATGGTATAACCAACGGTCATACACAACACCCACAGCATACCTGTTTTAGGTGACTTCGGATTCTCAATTTTCTCTTTCGGGGCAATATACGCCTTCGCTCGCCTTTCTTTGGATTTCTCGGAGGCAATGATCTGTTTTTGACGTCTTTCCTCGAGCTTCTTTACCCGTTTCTGACGGTCCTTTAGAAAATACTCCCCAGATGCCAACTCTTGATCGACCTAGATAAAGAAATAAAATGATCAGTCAGTCATGACTCATCGATGAAAATATTTAATAAAATATAATTTTCCAGTCAATAATTATGCTTCATGTTGATGGACTAATGGAAATGTCGGAAGAAATATATCTCCACCCTATACAGCTGATAATCTGATTATATGGTCTGGAGACATGGGAGCATACTTTACGAAGACGAGTACTCGAATGAACAACATAAGCATGAGTTGTTGTGTCAATACGAGCACTAAATCCAATTCTAGTATCAGTTATCAAGTCAACATTAGTAGTATTCATAATTCAAAATCTGGAACTGCTGAAATTCAGAATAAAATACACTGTTCTTTTGACAAGTGTGAAAGAAATATAAAACAGCCACATCTCTAGTTTACATCATTTGTGTCCTGAATAAATAAGTGCTTAATTCACAAAAAAATAGTGTGCCAGTTTGTTCCAAAAAATGGCCGGATGTGATTTGTTGTTTTAACAACACCTTCAATGAGATCGTATTTTAGGACATTCTACATATACCTATATTTATAAACATGCTATCCACATAAAGCACTTTTGAACATGACATAGTTTATGAAAAGAGTGCTATATAAATATGGCATATAATAATAATAATACAGAATAGATTCACGTATCGAAATATGTGAGTTTGTTCTAGATTGACCATGCCCCTGGCTCAGTCTGAGTGTTGAAATCCATCTTGTTTCAAACAGTCCCATTGACTTTCTTACCGGCCAGTTGTCATATTATTCTGACCTAACAACTCGCCCGGAATCCAAATATGCATGCGTAGCGGGATCGGTCTATTCACCTTTTCAGAATACATTATAAACATCAGAACTAATCTTAAGCAGTCACATGTACTGAACCACCGGATGACAAAATTTCGAGCGCAATCACTCAGAGATGGGCTATACAGTACCTTGCTGTCAGGCTGCGGAGGAGGGAACGGTGTGTATTCCTTTTTCTCTCTCTTCTTCTGTGGCTTCTTTCGTTTGCTTAAATTCTTTGACTTGAACTTTGGCAAGAATCGATCCCAAGATTCATCCTTCAGATTTGGATCTTTTGCTAGCTCCTTTTTGATCATCAGTGTCTGGATTGAAGAAAATAATAATAATGACACGTTTGACAACTCTACAATTTACAGAATATACAACTTTTCACAAATGTTTTATCCCCCAAAAACCCTGATTTTCAGTGAATTCTATTTCTCACCCCCACTTACTAACCCTGATTTTTCTAAACAAATTATTTCTTAAAATAAATATTCCAAAAACAATACTTTTATGTCATATGCAACACCCTGCACTTTCATACATTAAATATGCCATAAAACCTTGGAAATGGAGTTTTCCTATTGATCAACGTGCATGAGTGGGTGGGTGAATAGGCGCGTGAGAAGCTTATTTACCCTTGGCATTGTTCACACTTGAAACATATGCCCTGATGGGTGTCTTCCCGGGGAAACACCATACAAGCATAGGTATAAGTCTAATTGAAAACCCGCAACCTGGAGGTTGGCAGCTGAATGACCAAACCACGGTGTTACTGGAATGCATCTATTGATGAATGTGTACGTTTCTTTATGTAGATACCTGAACCGTAAATCCATTTAAATATTCATGAGCTCCGATAGACGAAGAACCTACTGGAAAGTATTCTCAAAGTGTCTCTAAATTTATGCTTTCAAAGGGATATCCCACCTCATCTTTTCCCTGGTGCTCAATCGTAATTTTTTAATCATATTTTTGTGCCACATTAGTAATATATAAAGCTTTTCTACGTCTATGATGAAATCCTATGGACTACGAGCATGTTCATGGTTTTCACTCATGCCGTGTCCAGAGACAGCACCACAAGTACCAGTAGGAGATTTCCCTGATTTCTAATAGTACCTGAAGATAAATAAGCTGCTTCGAATCAGAAATGGATAACAAACTGATGGAGCAAACAATGATTACCAGAAGGAGAGGTTTATCTACTGTGATCATTTGGTGACAGATTTCATGTCTGAAAGCAGGGATTCTTGAAAATAGAGCTCTATTTATTTGTTATTATACATATAACCAATACCATAAAATTTAATACATACTATACTGTCCGATTGTGTATTTGCTCTTTTAACTTTCACAATTATATACCATGGCTTTATTCCAAATTTTCCTTATATAATTCACTCATGTCAAACTACAAAATTCAGAGTAACTCATAACATAATGATTAACTGAATGTGGTACAGTAACTGTGTCAAACCATGTAAATTGTGTTTATGGATTAGTGTAATTAGTACTGTAATATATATATATATATATATATATTATAATAATAATAATAACCAAAATGGCCTCTTTTTTTTACGTGGTTGGCAACCTCAAATGAGGGAGACGCATATGGTCTGTAATTTATAACTTCCCCATGGAGACTAATTGTAAATAAATTTAGAATATATGGCATGTTCGGTGGAGAAAACCTTGCCAGTTGTCTGGCTGGATGAAAAATTCCTACTATAGTGTCACGGCCAAGGCGTGAACCTGCAACCTCCCGCACAGAATGACCTCACGCTTTACCCATGTGGCCAAAGAGGCAGTCTATATATATATATATATATATATATATATATAATAAATCCATAGAATTAATAATAATAATGTATATTTAATAAAGTGCTCTTACTAGCAGGAGCCATTCAAAGGAGCTGTACAAATAATATGTAATATAATAATACCCCAAATAATATGTCTGTAAAAACCCTGTAATGATTTAAAAGATAATAATTATTTATCTGTGAAAGCGACTTTAAATAGGTGTGTTTTTAGAACGGATTTAAAATTTCCAAGAGACGACGCATTTCTAATATTTGCCGGCAACTTATTCCACAAAGTGGGGGCTGTAACACTAAACGTACAATCACCATATGACTTGAGGCAAGACACTGGCACCTGCAATAGTATCTGACTGGATGACCTGACTTTCTAATGGAACACAGGTATTCTGGTGCCATATCATTAATAGATTTATAAGTTATTAATAAAATCTTGAAATGGATACGCTGTCTAACAGGTAGCCAATGTAGTTTTTGAAGAATTGGGGTGATAGGATCGTATTTGTCACTATGTTAACCAAATTTTTGGAAATTATTCACCTCCATTGCACATTCTAAGCACATTTAGTTAACCGATACTTGATTAATCAATTAGTTTAAAATATAATTATTATTCTAATAAGAATAATTAGTATTAAATAATAGTAACAATCCAGTAGTGACATTTACTAACCTTGATGTTGTATATTGGATGAATATTTTTCATCGTATCTTCTACAATCTTTCTCACCTATAAGAAAAGAGATGACAAAACTTCATTATAGTAAAAACTGAATCCATGGCCACCTATTCTAGGAGATTATCTCACTAAATGGGCTGACTGATCTTTCTGTTGTAGCCTTGGTTACGATGTTCTTACACCGTACATAGAATCTAGCAGCTCATCTTGTAGGTTAATGAGATTATCAGGCAGAAGCCTTTTATTGATGAATGAAAGATCTCACACACCAAATAGCACACTGAAATGCTATCCCAAATCTTAAGAGTCTTGCAGCAC
The DNA here is from genome assembly GCA_025642065.1 of Paralvinella palmiformis. Classification (NCBI taxonomy): domain Eukaryota; kingdom Metazoa; phylum Annelida; class Polychaeta; order Terebellida; family Alvinellidae; genus Paralvinella; species Paralvinella palmiformis. The sequence goes on along the minus strand of JAODUP010000304.1, from coordinate 543,208 downwards.
ACCCCACTACTAACAAGACATGGGGTCAAATTCAATTCCGGAATTGGAATTAATTATTTAAAAAAAATGGAATTGGAATTGAGAAATTCTGAATTGGAATTGAGAAAGTCTGAGTTGAAATGTGAATTTTTCCTACAAAAAGAATTAAACCCACAAATTAATTTACCATTTTTACCATGTTAACACTTACATGTGTTACCAATATACTGGAACCAAATTGATCCAGAATTCATTGTTCACTGTTAACTTGGTATTGTCAGCTTGGTACATTGTTTTTACAATGTATGAAACGCCCAGAACATATTTACTTGTTGTGGCACGACAGAGATGAGTGACTATGACTGTTACACTTCACTTTTGCCTTAAAGCACTAACACCTATTGGTTTTACACCTTTTGGCTCCACAATAGCATTTTATGAATCCTTGTCCTCCACACATTGACTGTTTGGTAACTGCTTCACGGAGAGATAGTACCGGATCTTGTCTCACACCTGTTTCGGTATAAAAATTCCTGTGGACACAGTTGAAAATGATTCCTGGAGAAATGTCCTTTCAAGACACCATCTCTGACTGATATTTTGTAGATCTTTTTCTGGATTGTGACATGAGATCAGTCCAAGGATATTCCAGGGTCTCCTCTGCCCCTGTCAACAAGTGAAATAGGCACAGCAACATTGTCTCCCACTAGTACCAATCTGTCAATAAACATTGGTGTTGTTTCTCTTAAAAAAACACTGTCTACCACTTGATTAATGGTCAATTCGACTGCGCTTAACCATGCGTTTGGCCTGACTGGCTTGTGCTCACTTTGCACTTGCAAGATGTTGGTGAATACTCTGCAGCCTTTTCATGATAGATGACATGACAGATGTTGGTGCTGGACTGAGATGGTGCAGGTGTCAATGGCAGAGGTGTAGAAAATGGTGCAGGGCTCAGTGCCAGAGGCATGTCACATGGTGGTGAATGCACAACGATCACATTCAGCGCCGTTGTTGCAGAAGAGATCACTGGCAGAACATAATGTGTGACACCTTCTTCTTGGGCTTGCTGTCTAGTCTGCATGGATGGCTGCAAGTCAAGCTGGGTGTCAGTCTAGGTGGCTGGCAGGGTGTCAGGCTGGGTAACACAACAGCGTCAAGCCAGAGACGTTTTCTTAGGCCCATAGGGTTTAGACACAATGGGTTTACCATATTAAATATAGGTGTGTACATGTTATATATAACATTATTAAAAGATAACTTCAGGCAATTTTTACAAAAGGGGGTTACCTTTTTTATCCGCAAAAGGGGGGAGGAGTCACTTTTTTGTCATTCTCCGATAACATATTTTCAACCTCCCCCCAAAAACAAATTCTGACCGGTCCCTAAACCAATAGTGCTGTGTATTTTGCATTCCATTTCTTGCATATGGACATAGCTTTGCTCTGTGATAGCCCCAGATAACTGTGACTGTTATATTAATTATCATGTGAAAAGTCACAACTACTTATAATTAGATGAGGCAAAGAGACTGCAAATGAAATACTAAGATTCGTGTCTGTGTCACTGGACCAAAGTTATATGACTATGTACAAGACAAAATGTGTATGAGCATGGCTCGCTCACACACACACACACACACACACACACACATCTTACCTCCTTCAGGCCTCTGAATGAACCAAGAGCTGAGACTGTGTTACCTTGAACTAACACATAACAATTTGTCAGGATCTCTATTGCCTGAAATAATGACAATAGAAAATAGTGAATCAGTTATCAGTTAATGACGAGACAAATCTCTAGCCTAGATGTCTAGGATAAGTCAGAATTTTCATACTAGGCTAGCCCTATTTAGAACAACTGCCAAGCTGAAACCATTTGGTCCAAAAAACTGATGCTTGAGAATTTTCTTTTAGTGGAAGATATGTAACCTTACGGAAATTATTTTCAAAACATCGAAAAGTTATTTTTTATCAAAAAATAAACACCCACCTTCAAAGTAGACCCGTTCGGACCAATGAGACGCTGTCTTCGTTTCACGAACCGCTCCTTGTTACGCACAAGGGATCGTATTTTTATAATGTCACAGGCTACATCATCCTCAAGTATGCGTGTCGCTTGTTCATATGGTACGCCACGTGACAGAAGTTTAATTAGGTCTCTAGCCTTGATGATGATATAAGGATCCCATGTCTTTCTCATTGTACTAACAGTCATACTACCTTCTATCACATCTAGCTCCGCTTTCAAATTCTGAAAAAGCAACCATCATCCAGTGAATGTCAATCTGTATCTAGGCATGTATGCGTGTGCCTATGGATGTGTTAACATGTGCATGGCACTGGCTCAGAGAACCAACACCAAATATACAACCAAAACCTATACATTGTTAAAAAAAACCTTTCCATAGTTACTAATCTGTCTGACTCATCAACTGGCAGGTTCAGATGAATAGCATGTGTGTGTGTGTGTGTGTGTGTGTGTGTGTGTGTGTGAGAGAGAGAGGGTGTATGCATTAGCAGTTTAGAATAAAGCACTGGTACAGAGAATCTCAATTCATGAATTCACTCTTGAAAATTAATCAGCGGATTGAATCCAGAGAAGTGACTTTTCGTATTGAGACGTGTAATGTCTCACCAGTCCAAACCAAAGTACCAAAATATTCCCATATAACATACCAGAAATTCATAAAAAAACAGCACCTTCATACAGAATTCATCTGATTTCAATTGTTTACCCTCAACACAGGTCAGATCTGGGACATATGGCCAAGGGGCAATGCCATAGGGAAACATATCCCCCAAATACAGGTAGGAGTCAGATTCAAACCAATAACCTGGAAATTTGCCGTGCAGTGCTCTAACTACTGTGCCATTAGAATGCTCTTCACCTTCTTAAAGCAATACCACAATTATTATTATACATGGTTATACATGGATTATCATTATTGTTATTATTATAAATATACGTTATTTGTACAGAATTTGGCTTTCAGAATGTCAGACCACACTAATATTCATCTCCATCCATCAGTTATGTGTATATTTGTCTATAACCTTTTCATACGTTAACTATGCCCTCCTCATCCACTCAGCAGCAGCCAAAAAAAGATGGAACTTAATTTTCCAGAGGTTAGTCACAGCAGGAGTGTAATTTTTCATCCTCGCCATGTCTGTGACACTGTACTGAATCAGACAGCAGTGATATTTAATGTGGCTTGCCTATACTGTGAGCCTAGATATCAACATTCAAATTGGAATATCTAGAATTCTTGATTAACAGAACATTTCCTAGATTATTGGCTTAATATCCATCTAGTGTCCTTCATTATTACGATACCCAGACAGATTAGGCGTGTGACATCAAACCAGTATGAACATAATGTTCCATCAACAATCATCAAACTAGACTGGAATACAATTAGCATAAATTACTTACGTATTCTGCGAGTTTACTCTTGACCAGTGGCCAACATTCTCGGAGATATTTCTCTCTGTACTTCGGGAACAAGGTAGCAAACGAGCTCTCAGCCAACATACCATATGGATTGTCATCTTTGCTAAAAGTTGGCTCCTTCCATCCTTCTGGCACAACTAAAAGATCTTCCGTCTTTTGTTTATCTGACAATTAGTAAAAATTATACAGGAATAAAACACACACACACAAGATATAAACGGGTAAGAAATGTGACTTTATACTTTTTTAAATTTTAAGGGTGCCTACCCTTAAAATAAAACTGTTTCATCACGGGTCTCACTCTTTCACCAAAATCAAAGACAATGCTTCTAGATCACATTTGTAGCAGGAATATATATATATATATGTGTGTATGTGTGTGTGTGTGATTCATCAACTTGGGGGAGTCACGGTGTGATGACATTTCTCGGCAAGGAAATTTGACTTTCTTTGATGATGACATGTGCTGTATTATTAATATAAACATCTTCCAAAATCAATATGCAGAATGATCAAGTGAAAATTATTTATTTGCAGATATATGTTGCATTACTTATCAGTTAGGTTGGAATATATACAAGTAAACATTCAAACTCATGGCATGCACACACACACACGCTCATATATATATATATAGAGAGAGATAGAGAGAGAAAGTCTGTGATCATGACAAATATAACACTAAGATGAAACCATTAAATGTGAGTAACTAATTTTACAAATAGTTCTAATCAATTAAACATTATATAACAATAATTAAATCATTCAATAACCTTTCATTGTTTATATATATTTGTATATTAACGTTTTGTAATGGTGATTGTGTTGTACTTGTAGCTCAGCTGATGCACTCAGCTAAGAAATACAGTAAACATGATTTACATTTCAAACAATGCCAGAAAAAGAAGTGACCATATGTCTTAGCACTGGATCAATGCGACTGTGTAAAATCTACTGCACAGACAGCTGTCAAAGGCCATTCAGTTGATGCAAGGCAAACAATCAATAATCAATTTGTATGGAACAATAAAAGCAAACAGATCAATAGTGAAATAACAGAACAGCAAGAACTCCATCCCTAACAAATCACTGATAAATAGTCACTGATTTCAATCAATCATACACCTCTAAAAGAAGAAGCCATAAGTCACCGTACATTCTAACGATTTATTAAATTCCAAGAACTACTGTCCAGTGTGAGACCAGAGATGCGTATCAACCAGCATCTCAGCCAGTTTAAAAAGAAGTTTAACTCTAAACGGTGAACAAAAGTGACAGAAAAACGTTCGTGGCTACTGTCATTAATAATGAAAGTTTATTACCAAGAAAATTAAAAATGTTATCTATTTTCTGTTATAAAGTTATGTCTATTGAGGTTTGGCACTGACATGATAAAATCACGTGATATTTCTTGTTGCCGCCATGTTGGGGGGGGGGGGGGATCAAGCTATCCCTGGATACACTGGCCTGGTACATTGGGAGCCAGGCCAGGTTCATGTTTGGTGTACAACAAACACAAAATACGTTAGTATTAACGACATCATGGGCCATACATGTGTTGCTGTAAGCTATAACAGCCATACAGGAAGGGACGAGACTATACCTTTTTATAGATTTCCAGCAGATCCGGACAGAAAAAAAACAAATGGATAGCATTAGCAGCAGTAAACAGAGACAGTGAGAGCGGTCCAAATGGGCCAAAGTGCACTAGTGCCAACCAATGTGAAGCACAAAGGGTTTTAATTAATTATTTAACCATAAACGAAACAATTTTTATTGACAATGATGATAAGGCTAAACTATACACGGGGCTGCCATCTTATGATAACCTCATTTGTACTTATAGATTTGTATTATCTAACATAAAAACAACATGTTTACTCTTTGTATTTCAGCAATATAGGATGATCCTTATGTGTTTGAAGTTGTTGGTGTTGTTAGACAAAAGTACACAATATTACAAAGTACAATACCTATAACTTGACTCAAAAATAACCCAACTGTTCAGTTAATGACATTAGATAAAATGGTTCGTGACGTTTGTGTTTTGATGAATCTGTCAGAATCAATTATACCAGCTGATTAATACATGTATTGGAGATAAAATAATCAATATGTCTAGCCACACCAATGACTCATAAATGAAAAACATAGTTAAAATGAGTATAATGATCTCTTAAAACTATAATTATTTATATACATGTGTCATTTCACCACAAAATCTCTGTTTGATGAAGATCGGGTGGGAGGAACCATCAATGATCTGACCCTTCCATCTTTAAAATAAATATAAGCCTCCAGACCTTGATACGCTTTCAGTTGATCTCCAGTATAAGGGGATGGTGCGCTGATCAAGTGATTGCATATATCAGGGTATGTGACCTCTGGATATATACTGGCATTATCATAGCTGGCCCAGATCTCTGGAGGCATAGTGTAGGGATCTTGGCCAACGTGGATTATCTTATATTTATATATATTGCTAAGACATCTGGTGGTAAATCCATGCTAATTACCAAATCTGACAATTCTATGGTTTCTAACCCAACAGATGATGTTATTTTAAGATATATCGGGAGCGTGTCTAGGATCCATGTTGTTCGCTGTGCTGTACCGGACTATAAACCAGTGTACTGGCTTGTAGTTGTAGTCAAGCCACCGCTTGACCCCCAACATGGCGGCATAAACAAACAGTCACGTGTCTGTGACGTCAGGTGCAAAACCTTAATTGGCTGAACTAAAACTAAAATGAAGTGTGCACTTCAATTCTAGGCCACCATATAAAGGTTAGTAGCGTCCTTTATGTGATCAACACAAAGATACATAGACAGCTGACTTTGGCTGATTTTAAATGTTTGCGTGACTGGTTTAAGACACACACACACCAAAAGGTTTGGGCCCATTTAACATGATGCCGTGTCTGATAGATAGGACTATTTTGGGGCAAACTTAATTAATATACAAATCAACATACAGATAATAATGAGTACATGCGAAATAATATTATGAGAACTGATTTGATTAATTTAAGGAACCTATAATTATAGTTTATTTAAAGTAAATCTAATAAATTAAGCAACATTCAGTACTTAATTAAAAAGCTAAATATTTTGCATAAAGACCATTTTATCCCTTTTAAATTTTCAAGAACCAAAATTACAAACATTACACAATCAAACAATGAAAATAGCTCGACCAAATGTGCTGAGAACTTTGGCCCTCTTCTTGTTATTTGTAGTAAAACTCGTATTAGGCTTCTTGTACAAAAGAGACCAGATATGAACTCATCAGTTACCTAAAGTTTGTATCTTATTTATAGTAGAACGCCATCTGTGATCTAGTATTACTCTGTCCTCATTTAAATATAAAAATATTCAGACCTCTGCTGATGTTGTCAGAAAACTAGACAACACACGAGATGCTAATTCCACTTCAGACACTATCCTGACACCTCATGGTTAAATAAAATAGATGGGAGATTTTATAGTCCTGGCAGCTATTTCAACAACAGCAGCCGATGCTATATGTCATCTGTTTTACAGTCCCTCGTCGCCTATTTTATCAGCAGAAAATCAGTTGGCTAATTTGGTTTTGGCAAAAAAGTCGGTAAGAATGCACCTAATAGGCTAATACTCCATTTCCCCCTACTTTTTCAGGAGAGAGCACTTCACCCCCCTTCCAATGGAGAAGATGATGATTGATGTTTTATGGCCACTTTTGCGCAAAATGTAGACTAAATGGGCCGAGCGACTTCCAAAGGTAATGAGACGAAGTGAAAGACGAAACAACCTTCAGATATGCCCACGCCGGGATTCGAAAACGGGTGGTAGTGATCTGTGGTCCAGCACGCTACCGCTAGACCATGGCGGCACCCCTTCCAATGGAGAAGAGCTACTACGGCATTAGTGTGACTACCACTACCCCATGGCCAGCCTATCACAACCCCGTGCCCAATTTTTTGTGAGGGATCATCTACAGTAATATCAGTTGTATGTAATCCTAAAGGATTGAGGTGAATACATGGACTCCCTATTATCGCCCACCCCGATAGCGTCACTAATATAATTTTACAAATATATAGTAGCATTCTGGTGGTGCAGTAGTTAGAACAGTATGTTACAAATTGCTAAGTTGTGGGTTCAAATCCAGTTCATATCTGTGTTTGTGGGATTTATTTCCCAAGGCAGTCACCCTTTAGCTACATGTCCTACATGTGACCATGAGTGCTCAGGCTAAACGACTCAACTTTTAAAGACAGACACAGGGTCAATTCAATTTTGTGTCCACTAATTCCATTTCCACATCAAATTTACCAATTCCAAATGTATCAATTCTAATTCCATTTTTACAGACTCTTTTTTTACCTACTACTCTTTACCATGGTAGGTAGTTGGAGTAGCTACTTGGAATACTTACTCTGAGTAGTTTATATTCGAAGTAGGGCTGTCATGGAAGAAATATTTCTGACTTAAAAAATTAAATGGTAAATTAATTTGTGGATTTAATTTTTTGGTAGGAAATTTCTTATAAATCTTTCCCAAGAATGAGTATCACAAAGATGGAGGATGTAAAGTGGGAGGGCAGGTGGACTGACCCAGTTGGTGGGTGGAATGATTCGTGCAGCTGGTCAGGCTGGGGTTAAGATAAGGAAGATCTGCGACATGGTGGTGGATGAGAGAAAGATATCATAGGACTTAATTAATGGAATCACCTATTTGGGATCACTTTGGGATCATTTCCGCAGAGGGTTTGGTTTGTCTTCAGGGGTTTTGTCCCAGTATCAATCCAATCCAAATATTGGTTCCCACAGCCAAGGAAATATTATTTTCCAGGACAAAATTACCATTTTGCAGCATAAAGTATACAAGATTTAAAGGTAATAAATCAAGATATGTGTGAAAAAGAATGTCATATTTATTCAACATATGATGGATTATTGACATTTTTATGGTCCAGCCTCCTCCTCACCCCTTTCTAGCTGTCTAATCCACCTGTTTTTATTTAAATAACATTGGATATCCAGAATATGTACCAGCTAGCACTCTTTTTATTCTACTCTACACTAGAGGCATAATATTTATTCACAGGCTCTTTTGTTCCAAGCCATTTCCTGATTTTGTAAAATTCGAGGACATTTCCAGGACCTGGAAAATGAATTGGAAGTCATTATTCACCCGGCTGCTGGTACCACAGTGAAGATTTTGTCTCCTGCGAACCCAACAAAGATTCAGTTCCCTAGTGAAGATTTTACTGCTTGCGCACCAGGCCAAGATCGCTGGCAGTCCCACTTGGACACTAACATTCCCTGTTTTACAAACAGCTATCGGGGTACAGAAAAATGATGGTATCTACTTACACTTACAAATTGATGGTATCTACTTACACTAAGTTCACCAAAGATGACTGTCAAACCATCACAGTTACTAATAAACGTTTAAAGGGACTGTCTAGCCTCAGAAAATATTTTTTAAATATGTAATGCTTAGAACAGTAACCACAAAATTCCACAATAATAATCACAAAATATACCTGATATCATAGATAAATAATCCGAATCACTGGAGGGCCACCACTACAGTTCACTACATTCTGAGGAGAGGAAATACATTGAACATCTAGAAATGAGGCAACAAAATAGTATTTTAATACTTTTATTGGACAAAAGCAATGTGTTCTCATTGTCGCAAACGGTATATCCTTATGTGTTTACTTGCCAATGTCCAAAACAGTGTGTCAAATTTGACAGGTAAGCAAACTGCATAACATGTCACAAGTGTCTACAAACATTTTAGGGATTATTGAGTTAAGCTTATGAACCCTGAATTTCTGGAGGAGCTATTTTTGTTTCCACATATGTGGTTGAGTAATGTCTTGTAACATGTACATTATTTGTTAAAACCCTTACAATATATACATATTCTGAACCACAATGGTTGTAAATTAATCAATACTGTGACTATTAGTGGCTAATTAGCATATGAAAATAATCTTTTGTCTTTTATTATTTTGTCACTCCTGTAAAATTTATAAGCACAAAACTAAACAGGTTTGATACTGCAGGGTAGATCTATATGTCCTTTATAAGCAACAAGAAGAATTGGAATTATATTTGGATTTACCTGTGAAATATTACAGTTAACACACAAGTATAATGACTTTGCTTGACCAAATGAAAAAATATGAAATGCTTAATAGTAAATGTGTTATATGTACATATAACCTACTGACAAATATGTATCAGAAATTTTATTTATTTATTTACATATAACAGCTTATATAATATATACATATACATATAATGATTGTTTATAAATGTCACTGTTTATTGACACTGCATATTTTTGACTCATCAGTATTTGCCATCTGTAGAATTCTGCATTGCTGTGCCACACATAAAAACAGTTTGGCATGTTCTGTCCACCAGCTGCCATCTCTCCGATGCACAGCAGAACATCGCACTGAATGCAGTAATTGTTACTGCGCTTGATGTGTGGAACATCTTGCGCACTTCTTTTGCCTTACAAGCACACACCCTACAATTTCGGTTGTTCTGTTTGCCTGGTTTGTGAACAGGCATGTGCTGCCGACATTCAGCAGGCGGTTAGATTCAGTCACACATGACGGACTGACACAACACTCTCTGGCTGATGCCCTGAATGGCTCAACCAGCAGCTCAGCTAGCTCTAGTTTGAATTAAAAGGCACCCTGTCTCATCCTGCCAACTTGCTGGCGGGGCACAACAAAGTTCTCAATAGTGAATGCAGAGTTCAATTCCATAGAATAAATTCTTCTATAAGCACAGAACATCTTCCGGCTTATACTGTAATGTTTTATGAAGTTGTCAGCCAAGTCCACTCGTCCCATATAGCAGCTGTAGTCATGGCAATATCAATAGCACCAGCGTACAGTGTGGTGTTTCCACAGAATAATAGGCCATGTGGATGGTACTCAGCATATAGACAACCTTGTTGTCAAACAAGCTTTGGGCAAGCAGGCACCCACAGCTAAGATAGTCGGCGGTGCCTCGCTCATGTCTTCCACGGCCAACGTATAGTTCCTTTGGGAAGCCTAGCCTACCTTTCCGCATGGTGCCGCATGCATAAATATGCCTGTCTTTCAGCCATCTGAACAATGCCAGAGATGGTGGTTCAGGTTTTCTATGCCGACAACTAACTGGCTGTGCTAAGCGGGACGTCTTTTTCAGTGTTGGCGTCTCATCCTATGTAAACTGAGAAACAAAACTGTTTACTGCATCTGCCAGCACTTGATGCCGAAACTTGCTCGCTTGCTGGGTATGAATTGGCAGAAAGACAGCCTCCCCTTGAAGGGGGTCAGACTCTCGTCGATTGAGAATTGGCACCCCATGGTATATTTGTCCACAAAGTTCATGTTGATGTGCTCAACAAAACTGCAAACTTTGTATAATTTGTCTTTGTCTGGGTTGCCGAGGAATTCATTGTTCATGTGAAGATAACGCATTATCTGACCAAAGCAATCTCTTGACATGATGCTGCTGAAGCCAGGTGTGTCGGTTAGTAGATGTTTCTTTTCCCAATACATGGCCAACCTAGGCATTCGAACAATACCTGTTACAATTGTTAGTCCAAAAAACATATCAACAAGCAACTCCCACACTGCATCATCCAAAAACAGGTGAAGAAAGTTTTTTGGTGTGGTCATCTCAAGTAAGCAGTCATGCGGTCCATTCTACATCTCTTTTCTCCTACATGGCAGCTGCAGCAGCAGCAGGCTGAGCTCAACCTGTCATTCCACAAGCCTGCATGGCACATCCTAGCACTTGCCCTGAAGTGCCAGGCTGTGGTTCATCACTGCTATCTACAACAAAATGTGGTTGATAATGTTATATTTATATTTACAGTAAATGTATTCACTTTTCACAGCACGAAACACAAACTATATTATAATAATCAGAACATAAACAAGCCTAAAATAAAGGTGTGTGTGTATGTGTAATAAATATAAAAATAGGCAATACAATCTAATAGCAGTGAGTTTTTGACTAGATGTCAACAATAACAATAGGTAATTGGTCTACATATGAGCAATGTAGGCATGGCCGTGTTGACTTTTCAATTCATCATATATCTATTATATCATTCGGTGAATCATTATCAACAACAGGGTCGATGTTTACTGAAATTGCCTCTGATTTTATGTGATTTTGGCTTATTGAAATTGTTCATTATAATAAACTACACGTAGAAATGATTGGCAATTCATCAAATCTACCCTCATTGTTTACATGTAATTTTTACTAAAATAACAACTGTAAGAACAAAATTTACCTGAATCTTTGTTTCTTGATGATCCAGATTGCACACTGACATCGAGGTCACTGTCCTGTCCACTACTAATATTGCTTACATCCAAATTATCGGATGTATAGCCCATCATACACGATGCCCACTCGTAGTCACGAATTCTAAACTTTTCACGAGACATACCCAACTTTTAAAAATATAATAATTCAACTGTCAAATCCAGAAATGGCTCCAAATATTCACACCTGTATCGTCTTCATCTGGGCTCCAACGGCATATCCCAAGCTAAAGAAAGTGGCACTATACTGCGATAAAAATGAACACTATACTCCAACACCGAAACTTTGGTGTTCAGGGTCCATAAGGTTAATGTTTATTTACTTGGTGTTTAGCCAGAATGGCTATGTAAGGTGATTTGACACATGAATTTATTGACTTCAAGTCACATCTTTTAGATCTGACTCTATAGAGCATTCCCAAATGCATTCAATTTACCACATTGGAGCAGTCAGAGAGTGGCTTCACACCTGATCAGTATGACTTGTTAGACTAGATCTACATCAGTACAAGGTGTTGTTCTTTTTCTACTGCAATTTAACTGATAAACCACATGTTTACAAAATAATCAATAAATGCAATAATCATAAAAATCCAATGAAACAATAAAAAAAATTAAAAATCAAAATGCGTGATTATTTGCAGTGCTTTAATTTAGATCAAATTATTTATAATTAAATCAAACAACCCTGCCCTGCTACCAGATGAATAAGAATATTCCTATCTTCCGGGACACGGCTGCCGGGCAAATAATACCGGCCAAATGAATTTTATTATTTTCCAGGTTTTCCAGGACGTGTGGGAACCCTGTCATAATGACATAAACTGATAGTCATGTACAAAACGTCCTTGTATTATCGCTCAAGCACACGCTGTTCCGTTATATAAAAATAGTACTTATATATCATGTCTATTTATCTTTAATGTAATAAGTGAATATATATATTTACCATTGAACGACATTGCTTTATGAATACTCTTATGTTTGTAATAGCCTTTTTAGGTTAAAAAAAAACTGATGGTCTATTTCATTTTCGCAACATTCGTCTTCCGATCATTTCATATCACGTTCCTTTTTGAGGAAGGAGTGTGGTTCACTACCAGTGCGAGGAAATAAAATCTTGATTCTTTTTTTAAATTTTATTTTCGTTTCGATCCCCAAGATTGGTGAAATACTAATAAACAAATTATGAATATGGTACAGTACATTAAAATACACATGAATAAGAATAATCGTGTATATTGAGAATAAATAATTATAAACAAATTATACTAAAAATGTTCTGCAATCAGACCAAGGTTTAATAAAATTATCACAATGGATAAGTTGGTTAAGTGAGTCTACAGCCTCATCATTGCACATATTATGGCGCGGGAAATATTTAATAAAAGTGCAGTCTATACTGGTGATAAACCTATAACAGCGTCAGCCGGCGTGTAATTGTACCTGGGATATAGTTCTACCACAGGACATAAAAACAGCTAAATCATAAATACACAGGTCACGAAAAAGAGAATTAACTTTAAAAATTCGTGTATACAATGACGTGATTTATTTCATAAGCATATTATTAACGGAAGATATATTTAACGCTTGTAATAATTCCGTATGATGTTAACGCTTTGGAATGCTAAATCCTCTTTTCATTGTGCCACCTTGCGTGATTGTTCATCATGTTGATGTTTTTATTAACAGCATCAAGACAATACTACAATAGTGTTGGCTGACAAATAGAACGAAATAAATAAGATTTAGTATCGGGCATAACACCAATTAGGTAACACCTATACAGGTATATATATATTATATATATATATATATATATGAGACAAAGTATAGGAGCTATTTCTACATTTTGTAATCCGATTATCAACATGCTGATTGAAATAAGTTTTAGCTGTAAAAGTAACACCCAAGATTTCGATAGAGTCAGAATTGGGTATTTCTGTGGGCCCAGCTTCTGCAGCTTATGATATATTATGTCTTTGTATTTAATATTGTTATAACGGCCAGTTCATTATAGGATAAAACTGCTGTGATTGCGGCTGAGCAGATGTCGTCTTCACACGGGACAGGTGAACCGTATAGACCTTGCTGATGGGAAGATGGTCATTCACTGCGACTGCGGCTTAATGACCGGGACCCTAAGGTAGTAAAAAATGATTTAAATCAAACAACTCTGCTCGAGTGTGTAGTGGCACAGTTACTAAGTAGAGTGTCATACTTCTAAATCTGTTACAAATAGTCTGATCCACATCTTTTTTAATGATTAAAATAGTGCAGTCCACGCAGCAGTACCTTGTTAACTGGTTAAAACAAAAAAGTCCAATTTACTCGACTACATACAGCTAGCTATAGCATTTTGACAGTGAGATTCAATATTGAACAGGAAAATTCCAGGAGAATTTTGCTCATATATTTATTTATTGCAACATATTTAAACTGGGTAAAACCATTTACAAACGTCTAAAAAAAATAAAAGCAAAAATTAAATACATATGGAATAAAAACATATACAATCTAAACGTCATAACAACATGACTAGATTATTGACAGTGTTAAAATTTACATATACAATAAATTGACCCTATGATCGGGTGATATGAAACATTGATGAAAAAACAACATTAATTGACTCATTGATCCAATACGTGTCTTTTAACACTTTGTTTAAAACCATGTAAACTTGTAGAATTTATTACCCCTTTCTGTAAACTATTGGATAAAATAGGCCCAACATATTGGAAAAGACTATCCTGATAAATAACAAACAAAGCAATTATGTACACCAAGAAACCCCAGCTCTGATCTGGGTCCCGTTACTTTTAGGCACCAATACCTATAGGTAATTAACTTGTTTAGTTACATGCTGATTTAGGGACCGGTGAGATATTACATGTTTCAACGTGAAGAATTGTCGCTCTAATTAAATTCTCTGTCGAGTTATCCAGAGATTGCATTTACAATTCATGATTATCTGGGCCAGTGCCCCCCCCCCTCTCTCTGGCGGGAAATATATTTACACTTGTACGTACACTATATATTTACACTCAAACAGACCTACCTACATAATAACAAAATATAGATTTCAAAAGTGACCTTACCAGTAGAAGCCCTGCAAAGCTGCTGTTAAGCAATACCTCCATAATGTTGAATGAGCTATTTTATTGATGGGAGGAAAAACGTGAAGCGGTTAAACCTTTCAACGGATAATGCACACCCAATCTCCTCTGGAAGTATGTGTTGTGAATGGGAGCTACCAAAATAAATCCACAATCAAGTTTTGGAAATGAACTCCCAATGGACAGGCGTTCACGCAAATAATCAGGTATACACTCCGACGTGCTGAATTGGTTGATGGCGATTGATATTATAATAAGATAAACCGCATAATTGAGTTGTTTAGCCCTGGCACTGATCACACATGGGACATATCGGCGAGAGGCCTAGGGATACCAGTCTTGCAAGCACGTGCCAGATTTGAACCCACAACCGGGAAGTTTGGAACGCAACGCTCTAACCACTGAACAATCAGAATGCCCTGTCCCAAAATAAGGTTATGATAATTTATATTAGATATGAAATCTATATTTTGTTATTATGTAGGTAGGTCTGTTTGAGTGTAAATATATAGTGTACGTACAAGTGTAAATATATTTCCCGCCAGAGAGAGGGGGGGGGGCACTGGCCCAGATAATCATGAATTGTAAATGCAATCTCTGGATAACTCGACAGAGAATTTAATTAGAGCGACAATTCTTCACGTTGAAACATGTAATATCTCACCGGTCCCTAAATCAGCATGTAACTAAACAAGTTAATTACCTATAGGTATTGGTGCCTAAAAGTAACGGGACCCAGATCAGAGCTGGGGTTTCTTGGTGTACATAATTGCTTTATTTGTTATTTATCAGGATAGTCTTTTCCAATATGTTGGGCCTATTTTATCCAATAGTTTACAGAAAGGGGTAATAAATTCTACAAGTTTACATGGTTTTAAACAAAGTGTTAAAAGACACGTATTGGATCAATGAGTCAATTAATGTTGTTTTTTCATCAATGTTTCATATCACCCGATCATAGGGTCAATTTATTGTATATGTAAATTTTAACACTGTCAATAATCTAGTCATGTTGTTATGACGTTTAGATTGTATATGTTTTTATTCCATATGTATTTAATTTTTGCTTTTATTTTTTTTAGACGTTTGTAAATGGTTTTACCCAGTTTAAATATGTTGCAATAAATAAATATTTGAGCAAAATTCTCCTGGAATTTTCCTGTTCAATATTGAATCTCACTGTCAAAATGCTATAGCTAGCTGTATGTAGTCGAGTAAATTGGACTTTTTTGTTTTAACCAGTTAACAAGGTACTGCTGCGTGGACTGCACTATTTTAATCATTAAAAAAGATGTGGATCAGACTATTTGTAACAGATTTAGAAGTATGACACTCTACTTAGTAACTGTGCCACTACACACTCGAGCAGAGTTGTTTGATTTAAATCATTTTTTACTACCTTAGGGTCCCGGTCATTAAGCCGCAGTCGTTTTAGGCCTAAAATATCACGATTTATGGTAGTACCGTCCATTAAGCCGACCTAAAAATCTTTTAGGAAATAGTTTTGTTTTCATAATTCGTTACGAGTGTGTGTTGTATACTGACAATAGATCAAGGCAAATTATAAATGATCGTTTACACAAACTGTTAGAACATAGGTAGGACCTCAAACTTAAATTAACCTTGTGATTAAATATTCAATAAACCGCATATGAAGTCAATGACTTAGAAATGATTAGACAGGTCATATGATATTGTCAATTAGATATACTAGCTGAGCCTTTGATGGTACGTTTTGGTCACTAACACGGCAATAACCGAGACTATGTAAATTAGCTGGTATATGAGGTTAGTTAGTAACTAACTCTCTATTGAAATTAAATTAATTAATCAGTAAATATGTATATGGGGACATATGTATATGATGTCCGTTCGCATCTAGATCTAGATTAGTGGGCTGCTAACACACTGAAATTTTTTCTCCTATTGACTGGATTTCTTGTCACTGAAATAGCACCGACCATTAAAACGACCATCCCCCCCCCAAAAAAAAATAAGGGTCAAAATGTTGACACAAAGTCTCGGCTCAATTTGATTTTATTATTCAATTTATTTTTATTGCTTATTTTGTAATTTATCAATTAATTTGCAGTACCAAAAATATATGCTATTTAAAATCAGTAGTTATTTATGTTAGATAACTATTTTTACATTTATTTATAACTGAAGTGTAATGAATTTGAGGATGATCTGACGTCACATCTTTTCTATCCATTTAGGGTGATGATTGATGTTTTACGGCCACTTTTGTGCACAAGTTAGGCTAAACGGGCCGAGCAACCTCCAAAGTTAATGAGACGAAACAACCTTCAGATATGCCCACGCCCGGATTTGAACACGGGTGGTAGTGATCTGTGGTCCAACACGCTACCGCTAGACCACGGAGGCGCCCCTCTATCCATTTAGGGGATCATTGAGTTAATGTTAAGCTAATCCAGAGTTTATATATAGGCATTTTAGTGATGTATGTATCTTGACTATAAAATATAGAGTATAACATTAAAAAGTATTAAAAACGACGAAAGCTGTTTTTATTGATATCTGTCGAGAAACAATGTCACTGGATTGGCTTCTAACAAAAAGAATTAAAATATTACAGTAACATTTGTCATGTTGTGTGTGTGTGTGTGTGTGTGTGTGTGTGTGTGTGTGTGTGTGTGTGTGAATAACAAGGACACAAATGCTGAAAAAGATTGAACAGGTACACGTTTGCTTCCTATCTCCTCCACAATAAACAGCAGATCATGTGCTACACGAAACTTGAGACATGTTTACAAATTTGAGTATTAGAAAGATCAACGGAGATTCTCTTAAAAAGCAGTAATACACACACACGTATACTTAGTGCACTTCTGAGTAGTTTGACGATCATATGATAATGTGAAAATGTCACATGATAAATACAAATGAACCGGACAGTCAATTCCTCGATGGCATGATTTATTGTCGCAGCATCAAAAGAAATGCCAATGATAGGGCCATAATGATAACCTGAAAATAGACAAACCCATAATTACTAATAGTAATAATAATTATGTTACTAAACAGTAATTAACATAAGATTAGATGCAAACAACTATTTTGATAAGATGACAGTCCAAGTCTGAAATCAGATCCTAAGAGGTATTCTATTATATACGCCATATTCACATTACAGTATCTGTTGTAATGTGAATAAGGCATACATATGTTACGGTTAATCTGTATAATCAGGTGATATGTATATTACCTGAAATATTCAGGTAATACATCAATTGCTAACTCGGATTTAATACAGATTATCTGAACATTTCAGGTAATATACATATTACCTGATTATACAGATTAACCGTAACATGTACGCCATATTCTCGTTACAATATATGAGATTGAGATACTGACACACACACATTTATATCCAAGTTATGTGATGGAGTAAAAGGTATTCTCTCAATGTCACTGAACCAAAGTCTCCATGAGTCATCAGAAGATAACATACTTAATTGTTTACATCAGGTACCGGTAGTCCAATTTGGACAAAAACAATACAACATTTGAGACAGTGTCTTATGGTGATCATTAGTGAACTAGTATTCCAACAAGAAATCAAAATAAATTAATTTTAATTTACCTTATGTGGTTTATTTAATTTCCCCTTTTAATACTTAATTCCTGATATTGGCTGTGCTGTTAAATCTTTTAACCATGAAAACATATCTGGCGCCATCATCAGATTTTCATAAAGACCAGTACTAAGTCTAAACAAAGTTATCATCCACTCACTTACTCACACCCACTCACTCACTTACTCACACCCACTCATTCACTTTGGTCCAATTGTAGACTATCATACATGCAAAGTGTCCGCAAAACAGGACAATCTCCCCCGCTCACTCACGCACTCGTATCATGACCATTATATTTATATCTGAAAGGGTATACTCCACTTTGTGCAGGTAAATATTAGCCCAAGTATATAAATTACCTAATATCCATTGATAAATGAAGGAGTTCTAGGTAAGACACATTATACCACTATCTACTCCATTTACAGATTACAAGTATTAAAGGATAAGCTTTACTCACCATTAATGCCGCCAGACCTAAACCAAGACCCATAAGCCAGCCAGACATTACTTCAATCCACCTCATTGATGTACTGTAACATCCCTGGATAAAAACACAATCAAATACAGGTATAAATTAATAAATAAACAATAACAAAAACAGTAATCTATAATGAATAAGAACCTATCAAAGCATTGAGTCCGGCTTTGATGCAGGGCAGGACATTAATGCTTGTCCGCTTGTCCTGGACAAGTGGTTTTGTATGCAGGACAAATAGATCATCCCAAGTACTTGCCCGACAGGACAAGTAAACTAAAGCACATCGAAAACGATCATCCGGAAGTTTGCTAAAATACTGAAACCAACTGCGCATGTCGACTGCGTGGGCCAATCACAGCATGCGTTATCAATGTCTGCGGTTGTTTAGCCAGCGTAAAGTTGATCGTGGTTGGCTCGTTAATGTCACCTGGTCACGGAAGTTTCAGTCCATGTGCTTGTGTTTACATCCGCTTTGCCTCCATGTGCTTGTGTTTCACAAATAAATATACAACAAACAAAAACACCATTCTTTATTCAACGCTGCTAATAAATTGTAACTTCGCGTAATTCGGTGATATTGTGGAGATTTCAGATGGGACAAGTAAAATTTTGCAGCAGAGTAAGTGTCATGTCCTGTGATATTCTAAAAGAAATTCTCATATTAGTTGTGGATAAAATATAATTAACCTTTTTGTAGGTTCCTTTTAGTTGCCCATTACACATTTCATCTAGCCTAATTTGCTCCTCATTTATGGGCTGTACTTGGTGTGTTAAAGTGTCAATGAGTAGTTAGTGGATTCAAACCAAGAATCAGTAAGTTTCAACTCCCAACACTTTACCACAGTAAACCATCTTGAACCAACATGAACCAGAGTTCAATCTCTCTAATCCAATCACACTTCCACCCAAATATAATGTACTGACCAAAATTCCATAAAATTATAAATATAACCAAGTTTATTAAAAAAATAGCAATTCTAGTATGACAATTCTAGGTTTAAGGTTAATTCTGAAACTTGAATTGACCCTTCAATAATGTTCATTATGAAGTAAATGACCCCAAATCTGAAGCCACTACTGATGTTATAGAACATGATGTTATCTGTCAGTTTGATACTTGATAATAATAATAATAATATTTATTTAATAAAGCACCCTTACTTGCAAGAACCACTCAAAGATGCTGTACAGTGATACCCCAAATAATATATATGTTAAAGACAAGAAGAGATAAAAAAGATGACGACTTACTTCATATAGTAAGGCATTATTATATTCCTGACGGTCGTTCATCAGCAGCTGAGGATAGTAAGGTGGGCCATCACTAAACCGTTGACACTTGTTCAGATTATATATTCGACCATTGTCATCCACTTTACAGCAAGATTCTGGCACCATTGGCCTAGCCGTGCCATAATTGAACTCTACTGGAAAACATATTAACGAGCACACATCAAGTTACAGTATGATATTTAGTCAAACTAATTTAAGGCAGTAGTTTGGTCTAGCATAACACATGATTTCAATAATTAATATTAAATAGAATATATAATTACACCTATATATATATATATCTATATATCTATATATCTATATATATATATATAATTTGCTAATAATACTTATATTCTACTCTGTAAACTCCTAAACAAAAACTATTTTGAGTGATATTAAAGAATGTCATGCAACATGATAACGTACATTGGTATACATTTAAATGGTTTTTTTTTTAAATTGCCTTCTCACAGATATAGATTACATCACAAAACACTAAAAATATAATGTACTAGACTTTATACCTGGACATTTATTTTTTCATCTGCGTATTTATTTATTTTTAATTTTATTTATTTGCCTACCATACTTAGATAACCCATCTTTTAAAACAGGTATTTTCTACTTATTAACCATAAATTTCGATTTGGCAGCAAGAAATACATACTCAGTGTTGACATTAATAATATATATTGCCAGATTTTGTGTTCTTTATTTACACCAGATGAAAGCCAGAAGGCTATGTCAGACTCAAAGAAAGGGATCCATATCTCACAGCATTGCTCACCATTGGATACCAAATTAATTAATAAAATTCTCATTGACACAGGCATGAATTATGTGTAAATTTGGGCTCATTTCTTACTTTAATATACAAGATGACTGGCTATCATTTTGTTTTTCTTCATAGTGCAGGTTATTTACTGATAACCATGAGCCATAACTGAATGACTTTCCAGTGACCTCACATAAATAGTGCATCCTGATCTTGCAATTACCCAGCGTGGCGTAAAGGAACTAATTACCAACCGAAATGGAAACGAACCCAATAACCTCTGGATGACATCATTCTTTAAAAGCCTGGGTGAGAACTGTCGTATCTAACAAATGATGAAACATTAAAGTCAGAGAACACTTACAAGAGTCATCATGAAAATATGGTTGTTCTGTGAACCATCGTGATTGGCGATATATACCCCAACCTTCATCTCTAATTCCACAGCATTTCATCTAATATAAAGATAACAACAAAAGATTACAATAAT
Organism: Paralvinella palmiformis; assembly: GCA_025642065.1. Classification (NCBI taxonomy): domain Eukaryota; kingdom Metazoa; phylum Annelida; class Polychaeta; order Terebellida; family Alvinellidae; genus Paralvinella; species Paralvinella palmiformis. Next base: position 521,682 of record JAODUP010000304.1, on the reverse strand, counting down.
CCAGGATATCATTCCAGGATATCATGCAGCAGATCAGGGCTGGCATGTTTCTTCCGTAAAAAACGGGTTTCTGCCGTTACGGAAAGAAATACTTTCTTCCCCTCCATTTTGGCAAGAAATGGAAGAAACAAAAAAATGGTAGAAAATCATCATCCAAATTTTTATTTGCCAATTTAAATTTAACAAATAATAACATAATATAATCCTCATATCTGTTATTTTGTACAAATAAACTTTGGAGACAAATGGAAGAAACTAAAATTGATTAATTTTGTACATAACACATTGAAAATTATTTTTATTATTATTGAGGATGATGACTACAATTCACCATTAAACTCTACTATTGAGATTAAGAAGATCAATGACAATTAATATGTGAACAAATGAACAGATAATTGCTAATCTGCTAATTGATTAATCTGCTTGGCTCATTTGGTAGTTAATATGTCAGCAAATGAAGACAGGTAATTGCTAAGCTGATTGTTATTTAAAGTATATATATATATATATATATATATATATATATATATATATATATATATAATCTCTTCAACAAAATGAACACCCAATAGTTTAATAATTAAATAGATCATCATATCAGTTTGAATTTAATATCAGGTTACTGTATCCCTTGAGAGTTTCTTCCCAGTTTCTTCCACTTCTTCCCAGAAGAAAGGGTTTCTTTCTGGTAAAAACCCATTTCTTCCCATGGGAAGGGAAGAAATACCTTTCTTCCGGGAAGAAAACCAACCCTGCAGCAGATATATAGTGTACTGAGTTACCTTTCTTTGAGCCTGATCCCACTGCTGCGTGATATAACGATTGTAATTATTTTGTAGATTGACTCCATAGACTTCCTTCAAAGATTTCTCCATCTTTATTGTAACCCAAACTCCAATCTGTCAATATATAAAACAGAAATGTTACACCTGAGCTACCTATCATACACAAATAATCATAAACCTAACAACCTAATTATAGGGCATATAATACTTATATATAGAACAATTATTATAAAGAAATACATTTTTAATGGCTGTCAATCATTTACACAATCTATAATTTTTAACAGAGGTATGTTACTTATTAGGACTTTTGAAAGCAGAAAAATCAATAAATTTTGCCACACAATAAACCTTGATTTCTGTGACATCGACAAAAATAAATGGCAACATTTTCTACAAGAATATAATGAACAAAAATGCCATATTTCATCAGATATGCAGCCGATTGTTATGATCGTGTGTATACTGTATTAATTTTGGCAGTCACACAGTTTACACAAATGTATAACTACTTACCTCGGTCTGCCAAACAACAGCACATACTGTACCAGCCAAAAACACAATCAAAGTAAAGCTCAGAAGACCAATATTCTGTAAAATGGAAGATGATTATTATTTTTATAAATTAAGAATTGGTTCTCGTACCGAAGACTTACTTATTATTAATCATGAACATGAGGGAATGTGATATACTATACTGGAGACTGTAATATGGAGTATTAGTTTAAAGGAGGTAATAATATAACTGGACGACAATATGAAGAACTTTAATATGATGTGAGGGGGGGGCCACCCTACAACATGGGGGATTACAATATAGGATGACCTAGATCTATAAAGGGACTGAATTTACAAGAACATCGAGAGTGCTAATACATTGTGAGGGGGGGGGGGAAAATACAATATTGTACAAAATACAAAAGCAACAGTTAATCTGGATCATCTTTCATTACCTAACAGAAACACGTACTAACCAACAGCAACAATGTTTTGCTTTCTCTTGATGCCCCACAGCAGCCCGTAACCATAATAAACAACACGGTAAGCGAGCCGCCCAATATCAATATCCACATGGCTGCCACCGGAATGTCATAGTTCATGATGTCATCCAGGAATGACCACTCTACCAGCATATAGACACAACCGGCGATCATCAGCAAACAACTTACCTGTCATAAATATACAAAACACCTCAGTTACAACTGACTGTTGACAAACAACTGGGATGGGCTTTATTATTAAGTAAGATAGACAACAGGGTTAGCAGCTGGGTTTTATGTCAATAATTTATATCATGGTTAAAACCATCATTTTATCTAGTTGGACAAATTCTAATGCGGTAAGGACTGTTAGAAGATATTCCCTTCAAATTATCATCATATATATATATATATATATATATATATATATATATATATATATATTTATGTTACAGTTAATCTATGTAATCAGGTAATATGTATATTAATCAAAATTTTCAGGTAATCTATATTAAATCTCAGTTTGCAATTAATGTATTACCTGAAAATTTCATATTTTCATTACAGTTCAGAGCTATTCTAAAAATTATGCAACATGGATATATAATTATGAAATGTGGTTGGCTTGTAGTTTGTTTAGACTGGGCACTGTTCACACTTAGGATATATATAGCTGGGGGGTGACTCTGAAGAGAAACATTAATTATGGAATGCATCTATCTGTGTGTGTGTGTCAGTATAATTCTGAGAATATCTATAAACTGTAAACAATCTGACCACATAATTATGTTTGTTCCTGTGCTCTAGAGCACAAGCAGATGGAGGTCAAATGTCATAGGACTTCTGGTGTTGACAAAGTATGACAATGTTCCATCTTACAGACAAAATCTGAGATTAATTTTCAGGTTTACAATATTGTTGGTACCCAGACATGGGGTCAATTCTGAAATTGATGGGCAATTCCAATATTGGAATTGCTTATTTAAAATAAATGGAATTGATAAATTTGAAATTGGATTTGAAGTTTGCTACAAAAAAGGTTACAGATACCCCATACTAGGATGGGGGAGTTGGTTCACCATTCAGTGCCTTTGAATGGTTCTTCAGGAGTGGTACTTATTATAAATAAAACCGACCTCCTTACATTTACTCAGTGCCCAGAACAGCCAATGTCTATTCATGCATGTCCATGTTTACATCTAGAAAATATTCACACAATAAGGTGACTTTTATGGGTGATCAGTAACAAAGTTTGTCTAATCTATTTATATAGATAGCAAGTGCAGCCGTGATGAATACCTCATAATGTTGCCATATGTGTAAAGATTATGAAATATATTTATATTAAACAACCAGCATCTTGTGGTTTGCATCTAAACTACAAGACTTATTTGTGTAGTTTCATAATATTGTGTTTCTGGGTTTTAAAAAAGAATTCAGATCTACACAAAAATCCCTTTATATAAGAACACATAATAACAAGGAGGGATTAGTAATTTTATATACAGAATGAATGGAAGTGCAGTGTGTCTACAGACTTAAAAATAAAATAAAGGAGATCAAGCTGTAGGCTTTATCTGTGGCAGGGGGAGGGAGTTCAAGGGGGGGGGTGTCCCCCCTTCAGCAGTCAAAATCTTTGAAGAAATAAAACGAGTGACATGAATGGGAGAATAGACAATACACCCTTATAAACCAGTGTTTATTGCAGAAGGAGCTTAATTTCAAAGTATAAAATTCACTTGAATACAATTACACAATCAATTGTGGGGGAAAAGCCAATAAAAATACAGAAAATCTACCTTTTTCCAAGAAAAGGGGGATTTGTCAAAAATAAAGTAGATCTAGCAGAATCATGAAATAAAAGATATTCTATGAAATAAAGGAGATGTGGATACACTGAAGTGAAGGTGAACAGTTCATAAACTAGCTATATAAACAGATCATTGATGATGATCTATTGATTAATGTAATTATTTAGAGAAAATTATGGCCTATTTAGCCTACCATGTACACAGAAGTGGCCATAAAACACCAATCATCTAGAGAAAATTATACCATAAAATTATCATTATCTAATATCCGATAGAAATATACTGAAGTAGCAATTTACCAGTAGGATTAAGCTGAATGCATAAATAGCATATTTTAGGCATTTGAACTTCTTAAAATGTTCCTGACTCAGCTCACCCTGAGCTGTATATTGTCCATACATTGTCAAAGTTGACAACTGACTCTTAGGATGTTATGTGATCTGAAAAATACAAATAATCAATAAAGCATCATTTTATTCTGGAAAAATTATTTAGTAGGTTTAGTAACCTGATTTTCCCAAATCTACAACAAAACATTGTCAATAAAATTATATTTCAAGTACTGGTAGACAAATAACGACCTAGGAAATATTATTAAAGAAAAAATATAATAATGTATTCTTTTCACTTTTATCTCTTTATGACTTATATAAGTATTTCCCTTTTTATATCACGTAAAATGCACCAAATAGTTAATATATTACTGAAGAAAAAAATTCCAATTATCCTATTCACAATAATGCATTTTAAATTAGTCCACCTTCATTTAAAATTTTCAGGACTAATACAGCTATACTCACAATTATCATAAATATTGTCAAAATGTGTAAACAATCACTCAGAATTAAATAATCCAGTTCAAAGTGCTGATTAATCGACTTTTAATGGCCTGTGGGTGCTGCCATTTTTAAGCTAGACAGAGACCAAAAGCTCCTGAATGCTGACATCACTTGAGCATATCCGGTTGACCTGAAGTCTGTAGAGCCCATACAAAAGCACGTAACAGAGTGTGAGCAAAGAATTATTCCAGATTGAGCAGTGTTCAAAACTTAATTATGTCTTAAATATATCATTTACCAGAAGCATTTTAAAACACCTAAAAAGCTTCTGAAATATTTTTTTTATAAACTGAGGATCAGACATGGGATCAATTCAATTCCGGCATTGGAACTGATGGGCAATTCCAGTTCCAGAACTGCATATTAAAAAAAAATGGAATTGGAATTGACAAATTTGGAATTGAACTTTACTATAAAAAATTAAATCCACAAATTAATTTATCAGTTAATATTTTTAATTAATAATAATAATAATTACAAAACTTCTATTGCACAATATCCTAGAAAAGAATCAAGCTCAGTGGTGCACCTAGTACAGAGGGTCACCTAGTACAGGGGTTGGGTAAACTCAAGGTTCAGGTACATGCAAAGTTAATCAACAATGATAAGATGGAAAGGAAACTTAGGAAGGATAAGCGAGTCTGAAAAGGTGAGTTTTCAAATGGTGAAGGAAAGAAACCATGTATTTGATGACTTAACATGTTCAGGGAGCGAATTCCAAAGAGTAGGGATAGCAACTGAAAAAACATGAGTCCCAGCATGAGTTTTAACTCTTGGGAACAGACAACAAGTGAAAACCAGATGAACAGAATTCTGTGGGCTTGGGTGCCAGAGAAAGCATGGAAAATAGATATGAAGGTTCCACCAGAAAAAAGAGTTTGATAGGCAATGGTGCAGAGTTTGAAAAAGACACGAGATTGAACAGGGAGCCAATGAAGAGATTTCAGAAGTGGGACAAAATGGGAAAACTGGGGAGACCGTGTGACAACCCTAGCTAAGCATTTCTGAACACACTAAAGTTTTAGAATATCCTTAGATGCAATGTCATAAAGAAGAGAGTTGCAGTAATTAAGCCCACTAGTAATGAGTGCTGTAGCGATGGTTTTGGCGACTGAAAGAGAATTCAGAAATATTTCTTCCATGACAATCCTACTTGGAATATAAACTACTACTTGGAGTAGATATTTCAAGTAGGTACTCGGAGTAGATATTTGGAGTACCTACTCAAGGTAAAAAGTAGTAAGTAAAAAATGAAACTGGAATTCACAAATTTGGAATCAACCAAAACTGACCCCATGTCTGCCGAGGATCTAGATCTATGTACTACATGACCCATGCATGCTAATAATATAGCGAGCTAGTCGGTGACCGTCATAATATGTCAAACCCGGCTAGAATTAAATCTACGACAAGTCAAAGAGAAAACTCTATACAGTGAATAATACATTAACAGTTTTGAGCTTTTGGAGATTATATTTATAACAGCGTTAGAATAATCAGAATGAAATAGTTTAGACTGTATTAATTATAATATATTCTTTTGACTGTCACTGGTTAATATCCCATCTGAACACACACACACACACACACACGCACACACACACACACACACAGAGTCATAGACGGTGACGTATGTTTGTAATTTTATTTACTGTTCAAATACAACATACGTATGATATAATAATTAATATGCACAATAATATGTTATTGCTACAATAATTAATCATTTCATTATTAAACTTATAAGCATTTATTATGAACAATAAATGAACTTGTTTATGAGGTATGTCGTATCTTGTTGCTACTTAAAGATCCTAGGATTAACAATATCTTGACTTCCTATTATTTGCCACGACTATAATCATGTTTACCACGTGGCATGTTACATCTCGTATGTTATAGCATGTGCTGTGTTTATATTTTACTTTGTTCTTCTAGTGACCTGGTGTGTTTTATCCAATCAGAGATCTAATCATAAATTGCATTGGGTCCCCTGCCTATTTTGTTTATAACGTGTTACATATACTCTGTAGTAATCAGGTTTGTTCATTTATATGTATCGTAGTTTAATTTTTCATATGATTTTGTCCAATAAATTCGCCCATTACAACAATCCTGGTGGTTTTAATGCGAGCTGGGATTTTTATATAGTATATAAAAATCCTAGCTCGCTTTCATTATACACACAATACATAAATGATAAACAAAATGGATTTTGCGTTGTTTCATAATAAAAGATAGATCTATAATTATGTCTATTGACTAGATTCTATTCAGCACCTTTTTATTTCTAAATTTGTCGTGAATGTTTTTAATGTTATGTTAGGGGGGGGGGGCTTTATTATACAAGGCTACAAGCATCCCCCTGTTCAACGTTCTATCATCTATAATGGTATAGGTGTTTGCTTTCCTTAAAATTATGTAGACTCTAGATCTATTATATGAATATTGAAATAAACGAATTGAATTGAACAGACATACAGTATACACACTGACACACCAGTAGAATCTAGACTATTAGTAATTAGAACTAGGATCTAGACTCTAAAAGACAAAAGATTGTAGACCTCTCTAACACGCTTCGTTTGATCTATCAAAGTATCATCTATGACGAATCACAGTAAGTATGATCTAGTGATCCGATATATTGGCTATATAATATATACTCACTTGGTTGGACTGAATTTTTGTTGTTATAAATCCAGATGAAGTACTATTAATATCAACATTATTTATCATCACCAAATGATACGATCCCGATAAACATAATCATAACGTAGATGATAACTTCGTTATATGGCACCAACAACCGGTAATATCACACCTGTGTTTATTCCGACACGGGTCAGTGATTTTCTGTTGGAATCTCCTCTTGAGACTTACAAAATATTTCCTGCATTTCAACGCAGGTTAATTGTTTAGTTAAACACCAAATATTGAATTAATTACCCACTCAGTGCCATTTAAAACCACACACAGAGAGAGAGAGAAAAGAGAGGAAAGTCATATTTTGGACTTTGTGTTATAATATATATAATATATATATATATATATATATATATATTAAAAACGGTGAGTGAGTGAGTGAGTGAGGTTCTAATTAAGTTACCGGCGTTAATTACCGGTTGTCATCAGCGGCGACTAATTAAAACATGAAGATAATTAGTGTGTGTGTGTGTGTGTGTGTGTGTGTGTGTGTGTGTGCGTGCGTGTGCGTGTGGAATAATGGAAATAATTTGGATACTCGATCATATTCTGAATAATTACTACTAACTAATAAAATAATTGAATTCAATTAGTTTATTTCAACATTCATAATACACAATTTTAATGAAAAGTAAACACATTTAGAATGTTGATAAGAAGGATGCTTGAAGCATTGCTTATATAATGAACCCCCCCCCACCTAATATAACATTAAAAACATTGATGACAAATTTAAAATAAAAGGATGATAGTTATTATTATTATTATTATTATTATTAAAGATGAAGGTAGTTTTTATTAATACTTTCACATCAGGACTAATCTGAAATGAATATAGAATTTCGAAAAGTGGCTGTAAAGAAACAAAATGAACTTTCACTCAAGTAAAGCATTCAGGGTCTATGTGTTAAATAATAATAATAATAATAATAATAATAATAATAATAATAAATAATAATAATAATAATGGCCGAAATGGCAGTTATTTTACTAGGCTTAGCTACCTCAAATGAAGGAGACACATACGGATTGTAATTTACTGATTCACCACGAGGACTAATTCTCAATAAATTTACAATTTACAATAGATGACATATTCGGCGGAGAAACCTTACCAGTTGTCGGATTGGAAGAAAAACTCTTAATTCCTACTATGAGGTTCGAGCCTCCGACTTCCCGCACAGCATCACCATGAGTAAGAAAGTCCCACACTCTTACCCATTAGGATATAGAGGCGGTTTATAATTAGTTGATTCATAAATAAAAATTATTTGTGAATGTTTTGTTCTCTATATTTACCAATATTAAATAAGCTAAATGTCTATAGATGTGCATGGGTATGTATGCATCTATCTTTGTGCATCTGCATAACACACACACACACACACACACACACACACACACACACACACACACACACACACACACACACACACACACACACACACACACACACACACACGTGTGTGTCATATGACACCTCAGCTCGCAGTAAACAACATGTGCGTGCGGTAATGTGTGTTAGTGGTAAATTAATACATATACATGATACATAATTTGAAACCACTGTCTATGTTCAACAATAATTTTCTGTGGTTCAAAAGAAATCTATACATAGAACATTCCGATACCACAGACGATTATCCCGGCTTTATTCCGGGTTTTTCGAGTTAAACAAATCGTATATATATATATATATATATATATATATATATATATATATATATCAACCGTAAAACAAACGTCCAACAGGTCCGGCGTCGCAAGGTGTTGTCTGACCGAACCCAGGTAAAAAGGAAAAGCACTGTTTCTGGATCTTTCTTTAATAAAAAGGTTAACTTTCGAATTCTCACTTTAAAGAAGTTAAAATGTTAATTAGCACTATTTCTGCGTCTTTCTGTTGGTTTGATTACCTTACTGTGCTTAATATATTGAACAAAACATTTTGTTTCCACATACATGTAATGCCATCATACATAAGTACAATTCGTGTATTGCCAGTTAATAACTGATTAATAAAGAATTTTATTTTATTACTTGAATTGTTTATGGTACTTAAATAAATTGTGACAAATTTGACTATTTTTGTTTGATTACCTGACTTTCTTTCCTAGCCAAAATTGTGGCTTTTTCTGTGACTTTTTTCCTGTGACTTTTTTACCTAGTCAAAATTGTGACTTTATTCTGTGACTTTTTCCCTGTGAGTTTATTGCCGGCCACCGTCTGAACAGGCTGAAAAGTTAGGCCCTTTTATAGGCTCTCTCGGTGTGTCACACATGCGCGCGCGTGTGATTTCTTTAATTAATTGATTATTTAATTAATTGATTATTTATTACCAAGGATCGTAGTTATGACAAAGTTTACGGCCAAACTATTTACTGTTGTAGAGATCGGAGTGATGAACATTTATCGTTGTCACAAGCATTTGACACAGTACAATTAATCTAGTCATTTGTCGGACGATGGTAATCTTGAACGAGACACGTGTCAAGTGATTATCGAGCCATCTTATCTGTTTACTAATCAAGTAGTCATTATTAGTTATCTTAATTATGATGTTAATGATTATTTCGGGCTATTGTTCCGCCTTGCGGTGTGAATAAATGGCAATTTGTCGAAGTTATGGCGATTAATTGGTGCGCACTATTCATAGTAAATGAAATCAGATTAATTTCACAGCGCAAGCTTAATGTATAGGTCATATTTATAGCACACACACGCACGCGCGCGCACCCTGCTTAGAATAAAGTGATGAATAACGGCCGGTTGTGTTGTTTCAATACAACATCCTAATTTTAAACGTATATATTTTCCTGAAAAAATATATATATAATCTTTCGCACCTTTAACATTTGTTTACCAGGTAATCCCTTTTTTCACTTTGTGTTAGTGCTAATTATTATTTTAATATTTTGTAATTGTTAATAAAATCCACATTAATTTTTCTTTTACCATTTTACAATTTTGAACAGACTTTTATCGATGAAAAGAGTGTCCTATTAGTTTGATATAATTAATAAATAAACAATGAAGGTAAACATAGTACACTAGCTGTATTATCAAACTCATATTCCATCATGTGGAACTATGTTGTGGCATATCATAATATTTTGTAGTCGTGCATGTTTACCTTCATTGGCTTCTTTATAACAAGCTGCAAACGATCCTGATTGGCCAGCAGTCGGATGACATTTAAGCAGCCAATTAAATTAACGCATGTGTTAGTGAACGTAAACGAGGCTACATAAAATAGCCCCCGATCGACATACGGGTTAGTGAGCTCCGGTGGCCTAGCGGTTAAGCACCCGGCACTTGGTGCCAACGATCGCAGGTTCGAACCCTGTAAGAGGTCGAAACTTTTCCAGGGATTAATTTCTCGGCTCACTACATCGTGGGTGGCTGACCACGTTAAATGGCGCTGCCGTCTCCACTGAATTATTTAAAATAAAGGGAGACGTTAAAAACCCCATGAGGACGTAAAACACTCTGGCAGTGACCACCCTCATGGTATTTCGGCTCCATCTTTCCGTACTGCTCCTCTGTGAGTGGTGGGGGAGGAGATTTCTCAACCACTCCAACATAGAGGCTGTGCTGATTAAGCGACAGCCGGGGATTCTCCCCGAACAACAAAACCATACGGGGTGACTGGAGGCTGTGCCAAACAAGCAACAGCCTGGGGATACTCCCCGAACTACAAGCAAAAAAAAAATACGGGGTGACATACACGGGCATTAGACGGCGATTAAAGGTCGAAGTACGGAGTTGGGAGGTGTCGGAGTTTTAGAAGAAAAATATAATTTAAAGCATATAAGTCCGTGGGTCCGATAGGCCCCCGTGTAACCCCCCCCCCCTCAGGAACCTATGATACCTATTTTATTTTGTTCCTCGGACCTCTCCCAACATGAAAAATGGATGCCACCATCACCAAATGGACTACTTGTGTGACGTCATTTTCAAAATGGCGTCAGTGAAATTAACCAAATTACCCTTTCGCCTATAATATTCGGCTTCTAGGATAGGTAGAGACGAAATATTGGTTTCCACACCCATGTTTTTGAAGATGAAGAATCCAATGGTGATACTGACAAATCGCTATGACATTTGGTTAACTCGAAATTCAAAATGGCTGTCAGTGAAGCCAACGAAATTAAACTTTTCTGCGATATTTTGACTTTCAGGATAAATAGATCATTGCTCATGGGCTTTAAGCCTTCATTATGATATATGTGATTTAACCTTGTGTTATTTAATACCTGTCGACAATCTTGGAATTGAAAATGGTTCTTAATATTGCCAGATTTCGTATTGTAGTCAGTCACAACTACATAATAACTCATTTCATTATGTGGCATTTAACATAATAAATCGACATATTTTGAAATAAATACCTTCAGTAGAAATTTTCTTACAATAATAGTCTGGTTAATCATTTCACACGATACCCATAAACTGTGATAATTGCACAATTGCTAACTCATCTCCAGTATTATCACAGACATAGATCTCCACACATTTAGCAATTAATAACAGCTAGTAATGCTCCAAAATAATAAAATACTGCAAGTATCATTTCACAAGCTTTTCTTGCCGATCACCGGTTACAAATGAACTCATAATAACCAGCTAAGTATATATAATCTATACAATCACATCGAAATCAATCCACAGTAGTATCACACACGTATTAACTTATCCCATATTTGGCAGTTGACGAAAAATAATAAATAAACTGTAATATTCAAACGTACAACAAACAAAACCAGTCCAGTGCTAACGAAAAATATAATATACTGCAAAGTTCATTGCATAAAATATCTTTACAAATCATGGGACACACCAGCAATACATTTTCAGTCGTCATCACTCTCACTCCCTGACACTATCTTTTCATCAGAAGCCACATAATTCTGTTCAGTTTCATTATCGGTGGAAGTGATATCCAGCTATACTGGCAGGATTAATTGCCCCATTTTTCATGTTAGGAGAGATCCCAGGAATAAAATAAGAGGTATCATAGGTTCATAGGGGGTGGGGGTGGAGTGCACGTGGGGCCTATCGGACCCACGGACTAATAGCAATAACTTAAGACAGTGAAAAGGTGTCCATTTACAGAGGTGGTCAAGTTACAGAGGAGATCGGGTTTGGGGGTTTGTCTATAATCTAATTATTGTATCGACCTTACCTGGCTATAGTCACGCCACACACGATGCATTTCTTGCAAAATTTTGCAATATGAGTATCATGCAATCTTCAAAATACTTTTATCCCCTTAGGGACATTAGGGAAGAAAAGGTACAATCACTTATTCTGGGTTAGCGATTTGAATTAATTATTTTCGCTGAGATATGATAGGGGGGGGGGGTTCCATTAAATACAGATGATTCACAAAAAGCTCAGCTCATGTAAGTTCATATTGGATATATATATATATATATATATATATATATATATATATATATAAGTGTGCGTGCGTGCGTGCGTGCGTGCGTGCGTGCGTGCGTGCGTGCGTGCGTGCGTGTTCAGCTACCACATACGGCAATTTATATTTTCACTATGCCCAATTTGTTATTAAAGTTCAAGTTGTTGCTTTGTTTATCCGTTCCACATTTTAGCTATGCCATATTCTACATTTTGCGGTTTATTCAAATTTGTTTCAATCAAACAATCTTTTGTGTTTTTATATGGAATTTAGTAAAATTATGAAGATTAATTCATACTATGAATTTATGTGGATATTATAAGCAACACCATGACAACAGATCAGGTATAGGTAGGATCTATGTATAGATATATCAGTTTTCACTAGATCATTAGTCATGATTCTAGATACGAAGTCACACAAGTGTCAGTGTGAGTGTCTGAGTGTGGAGGTAAACTAAATCTGGACTAAAACAAAAATTAAACCATTTAAAATCAATTAGGTCGGCCGTCAAGCGATTATAACCATGACATTATCATGATGATTATAATGATACTGATAATGTTAATCATAATGATAATGGTATTGACTAATCTGTGTTTCACTGATCTGAATTATATCAGTTTTACTTAATTTACGATAATCTAAATTTTGCTATGTACTAATGCCAGTAATGTAGAGACTAGATTAATAGATAAGATACTAGAGTCTAGATCTACCCCGAAGTTATAACAAAATTTAAAAAAAACATTCACATTGTGCTTGTATGATTGTACAGGATAACAGATTGTCCACACTAGACTACAGTCTACAGACTCTACATTCTACACAACAGGCCAATTTAATAAATAAATAACTCAATTTTTGACACTGAAAATTTTTCCCAGTTGCATACACCTGATAAAAAAAGTTTATTATTTACTGACACCTAAAAAAGTAAAATCTGTTAAAAGATTAAAGGGGCACTATTTGTCACTGATCATGACTGATGTCTCCATTGTTTGGCTTTTACTATTTTTAGTGGTAAATAACATTAACCACCAATTATATTACTAGAATAAATCTAATTACAATTATATTTGTTAAAGGGTTAGTCCACCCTCAGAAATAATTTTTAGGACTAGTACAGCTATACTCACAAATATTGTCAAAATGTGTAAATGATCACCCACATATTAAATAATCCGGTGTTTAATCGACTTTTAATAACCTGTGGGCGCTGCCATTTTGAAGTTAGACTCAGATATTAACAGTCAAGAGAAACTATAATCTGCATCAGTGTAGAGATCGCCGATGTGACATCAGAGCATTTCAGTTTGCTCCTTCCAACCTTCAATCCAGGGTTGGGTTTATGACAGTCATAAACCAGTGTTTATGACATGACAGTGTCATAAATACCCTTAAATGTCATAAACTGTTGTGGATTATCATTATATCAGAATTAGTATATTTATATATCATATTTACAAACAGGACTATAAAACAATACTTTGTGTTAGTCTGTCTTCCATTTTTTTCCCAATTCAGTAATAACAGAACTAATTTGGGAGTATTTTTATTCATTAACCATGTACCAGACGCTCACATATTTCACACATATACAATTGAATATTGAATCCGTCCATTTGATATGCCACCCATGAAATTAACCATGTGTAACTATTATTTAAGGTGAAAGCTATAAGATGGGTTCATAGAATCAGATTAGCAGATATCTTGAGCTCTTGCCACATGTAGGATCATTAAGTGAAGCCACTGTCACTGCATGCATGGTCAGCTACATATATACACCAGCACTAAACCCAAGAGGGCAGTGTTTTGCTTGTCATCCAATTAATGAATAGTTCTATTAAATTATGACCACCCCCTAAGCTCAAGAAACAAATGTCAGACTAATCAGGTCAATTGATTTTGGCTACAAACAATACCAGTGTATGATTACCATAGTCTAATAATGAGGCCCTAACTTATTGTATAATAATTTTACTTTTAATATTACAATATTATATTAATAATTTAAGCCATTGTAAAAACTACTTTTCAGATATATCTGAGAAAATATGTCACAAGCTTGTTGGCTAAGCTTTGCCAGCTTATGGAGCTATCAATCATGTCATAAACCACCATAAACCTTTTAGTGACATGATGTCATAAACCCTGGATTAATCTATGGTTTATGACATTGTGTCATAAACTTGCCAACCCTGATTGGCTATTATATGTGGCTAAATGAATAAAGATGACATTTACACTTGCATTATATATATATTGTATTCATGAATGTAAACACAATCATAAGTAATTGTATTCAGAAGTAATCATATTCAATTACCCTGGTCCTGTAATTGTTCTAGTCCTGGCTGTTTTTGCCACCATATGAACCAGTGGCTGACTACCCGTTTTTACGACATGATCACTCTCACAGCTCCATTTTATTATTACTCGAGAGTACAGAGATTGAAATTGTACAGTTTGAACATTGCTAACTATTGTGGTTCTGAAGACATCGACTTGCAAATTTGGTAGAAAAAAACAATCGAACTTAATAAAATCCAGATTTGGGCTTGACGTGCCAACCACAGGTTTATACTTTAGCTACATTATATTGCAGTTATAGATAAAATTGTCACACAACTCGACCCTGAAAGTTTCATGTCTGTATACCAATTAATTAAAAAGTTATCAGGGTTCAAACAGGGCTAAAAATTGGGTGCGATTTCTAAAGCGACAAAATTAGAGGTACCCCATGGCACTTCAAAGTGGTGTAACTCTGAAAATATTTGTTAGTGAAAGCTAAACATTGTGCCAGACATCATCATATACATGGTAGTTGATATATAAAATTATTAATATAATCTGAAGTGGTCAGATGGGAACTTTTTCAGAATTTGGTCCATTTTATATGGAATGACCCATACATATATATATATTATATTGTGACTATGTTATATCTATAATTATAGAGCCACATGAGAAGTACATAGGTATTATATCATGCTTGGTTGTCCGCCGTGTCAAGTCGTATTTTCAATTGTTCTTGAATCAATGTCAATAACCTCAATTATCACAATGTGCGTCTACCAATACAAAACAAATTCTAAAGTGATTTTTTTCCCGGACAAGTAAAAATTAAGTGTGGCTTGTCCGACATAACAAGTGGCAAAAAAGTTTATGTCAAGCCCTGTGTCTATAAATTGTTAGTTCCTGCGATTCACACCACTATTCTGGGAAATACCGCTACATACCATTTCTCAGTGATCCTGACAACTCTGAAGGTTGTTATTTTTTAGAAACTTTGACAACCTTGATTATTGATATTACATGTGTTTGTTCAGTACTTTGAATTTTTTAAATTTTGTTTCAGAGAGTCCTGCACATGGCACTGAAATTTTCAGTACGAATGATAAAACAACATAACACAGAATTATTATGAGATAAAGTATCAGAAAGCCCATTACTTGGCATGGATTTGATTGGAAACAAAGGAATACAAAAACTGTGAGAACACTGGTTTGTAATACCACTCCAACTGACCTGACAATGTCACAATACCCTACATCACCTAACAGACAAACCCCCCAACAAAGATTGTTTTCTACTAATCTCTCAAAACGGGGACTACTGTTTGACACTGATGTGAATGGCTTGACTTTGAGTGAGGACAGTATCAGTGAAAATGATGACATAGACACTCTGGGAAAGAGCAAATATCCCACTGACAGCAAGATTGAGGATTCTGATTTCATGCAGTTCAGTGAGGATGAGGTGGGAAATGATTTGTTGGAGAATAATACTAAGGCCTATGCCAGGGAGGATCCTGATATGAATAATATCCACAAGGATAACAAGAGTTGTTCTCTGGCTGAGGAAGACAGTGAGGATACGGATGAGGGGAGTTTCACTGATACATATGATACTGGTGATTCAGTGGAGGATTTTAGTGATGACAGTAATATGTACAGCAGCAGTGAGGACAGTGATGAGGATATCTCGGAAGAGAGTGAGGACAGTAGCGATTTAGCAAAATATAATGACGAGGATTCTTCCAGTGAGGATAAACAAACCGGTCTTCAAGAGTACATCATCAGCAACTCTGAGAACGATGTTTGGTATAATGACGGAGGAGATAAATTGGAGAACAGTGGGGGTTTTAGACAAATTTCTGAGAGAAAAGATGCAGAATGTCATTTTGGTGAAATCAGCCGTGATGTTCACTCGGTGGCTTCGCTGAGTACAGATAGATGTCAAAATGATGAGCAACTCTATCAAAATACGGATGACGGATCATCTGGTGATGCGTCGTCCAGTAATCCATCATCCAATGATGGATCATCTAATGCCATATCATCAAGGAATGCATCGCCTTGTGATGATTATGTGCCAGATTGTGGCGATGTTTTCTTTGACGTGGACAGCATCTGGGACTCAATCAAGCAGAAGGATGTCACCGACGAGAAGGATGTTGGTGTAGATGTGGCCAGTGAAACAAAATCCCAAGATGATGATGATATTACACTATCAGTACTCTGTACTGATAGTGTCACGGAGCCTGGGCAGAATAACGACAATGCTAAAACCTTGCCGAACAATCATTCCGTGTTGGGTCAGCCGAGTCAAAACACTACTACAGATCAGACTGGTTGCATCATAAATGACCCTGAAGCTGATGATGAGGATGTCAGTGGTGGTGAGAGATCATCTGCTGACGACAATGATTTGCTTGCTAAGAACACCACCAATACCAATGATAAATGTAGTATGGCTGGTGATATGATTAGGTCAAAAATATTGGCTCGTATGAACACATCTGCGCCAATATTACGGAACTCCTTCAGAAACAAGCGACTGCTAAAGAGAAAGTCGACAGCTCTTGGTGGCTATCTCACTAAAGATACAATGGTCAAAGTTAGGGCTGAATGTCATCAGATGTCTTCACGTGGCAGCCGAGAGCCTCGTCTTGGCAAAGAGGCAGATGTGGTGGTTGGTTCTAGTTCTGATGTGCAGATGCGTCATACCGGTGAATATGCTAGTCATGGTTCGAATGATGTGTGTTGCTCTGATGTTGGTACAATCACAGTGATGCCTACGAAAGATTGCTCTATTAAGGTCGATTCCATGGTTGAGCACAATGTGACAACATCCACACCAGAGACATCAGCCAACTTTAATACGTCAACATCATACAATGAGTTGTGTCCAGTGCCACCTCCTCCTGTGGCCTCCCAGCGTACAAGGTTCTCCACTTCGGACAGTTCCGGTAACGAGCACTCTGCCAGTAGACTCCAGAAGAAGATCGTCGTTGAGAAACAGGAAGCAAAGCAGGAACGGAAACGAGCTAGGATCATGGAGGAGCTGCTATATACAGAAACTACATACCAACGTCATCTGGATCTTGTGGTGAAGGTTAGATCTCTCTATCTCTGAAATTGCATATCTCCATTGACTGTCTCCCCTTTTTTAATACTTGCTCACACGTATGCCTCAGTCCATATGTTAATGATGAAAAAGTTGACCCCAAAACATTACAAAAGAGAGTCCAATAACTTGGATATTTCAGAACACATATATCACATAATCAGAAATACGTTTTGACAGGCGAAGAAAGCTAAATAAAACAGATAGGACAACTGTGTGTAGAACATTAATGTTCATGAAATTACAACCATCCTTGTATATATATATATATATATATATTATATGTTAGACAACTGGCGAAAATGGATGCATTTGCGCAGACAATGACCTATTTGGAACATAAACAACAAATAATTGAATATTACATAACTGTTGGACATAAATCTGTCGTTTTATGTTAGTAAGGAGCCTTCAATACCACTGAACCAGCTTACTTCCATTAGTTGCATCCTCCCATAACTACTATCAAATGACCTTGAATTTTCATAGATGTTCCTCGGTTGGACCTTTAAGGAAAATGGTGTTAATAGTTTTAAATGTATGGGTTCAAACTTTGAATCCAGCTCATACCTGTGCAGCCTTTTCAATAGCAGCCGACGTTTGATGCTGTAAGTCATCTCTATTTTACAGTTCCTCATTGCCTATTTTATCAGCAGAAAATCTGTCAGCTATTTTGGTTTTGGCAAAAAAGTGGCCTAGAATGCACCAAATATTCCATTTTTCCAACTATTTCAGTGGAGAAGGGCCACTACTGTATTAGTATTACTGAAAAGTACAGAGATCCGAGACCCGGTCGTTTGTCTGTCCCGGATCTCTGCCTTAGGTAAGCTTTCTCTTTCAGAATTCATGTAGTCTCGAATCAACTTTATTCCTATAAATTCTACTCTAGAAACTCTACTCGAAACTGTACAAAAACTATACATTCCTTGAAACTCTCCACTCCAGCACCACCTCTACAAAAATCAATATATATATATATATATATATATATATATATATATATATATATATAATATATATATAGATGTCCCTCGGCACCATCAGCATTGTTGTCCGGTAAACCCCACATGTCCCTTGATGCAATCTCCATTGACTTGGCTGTACCATTATAAACATTCACTAACAAAGCTTTCACGCATTCAACCCACGCGATGGAAACATTAATACAATACAAACCCAACCAAAACCCGCTGCTACGACATCTACACCTGTGTTATCCCAACAACTGGCCGGCTAGAAATTGCCAACCGGCACGGAACGGGTGACCACCAACTTCTTTCACGCATCAATCAATCAGAAAACTGGTTTCACACCCATTTGACCCCACAATTGGTCGGCCAAAAACCGTTAAGCTGCACGAACAGGCGATCACTAATTCTCCCTAACATCAATCAAATCGTTAACCAGCCATGACTTTACACGACTACCATTACCCCATGGTCAGCCCTTCACACGCACCCTCCCCGCATCCAGGGTTGCAAAAAAAGAACAGTTAAACATTTCCTAAGAATGAAGACCTTTTCGTATTTTATTTATCTTTATCAGTTCGAGAATGTTGGTTTAACAGTTTGTGTATGAACACAAGTTTTCCTGCCTTGTCTGTTTCTCAGTTTGGAGTGTACTACTAGACCGAATGTAGAAAAAATGTGTTTCACACCAGCACTAGATGAAACAGCACCTGCCGATAAGGTGTTAACATGGAATTATCCAAACGGCTTTTCTGTGATTCCCACCATGTGAGGGGTGACACTGAATTAATTAATTCAGTGGAAAGCGTGTATGGCTTAAATGGGCCACTATGACTCAGACGACAAGTCCCTGCATTTCTTATTAAAGTACAAGCACACACAATCCTGTTTTCTGCCAGACATTGTAAGTTAGCAAGTATGAATATATACTGATAAAATATCAGAGCTCTGTAAATTACACAATACAGTAGACTCAACCTTTCACAAAAATTTAACACAGTTTACAATTACAGCATCAAAAAAAGTCAGTATTGTTTGTATTTTGGGGAGTATCCCCAGGCTGTCACTTGTTTAGCCTAAATAGTGAACCTGTATAAATGATCTCCTTATATGCAGATCCTGGCTAAACAAAAAAGTGCCTAATATTAACTAAATAAGCCCCTAAATTTATAGAAAAGATGTGACTTCATGTGTCAGATCATCCCCAAATTAATCCAGTTTATCACATTGAAGAAGTGTGGCTTCACTTGACACCTTCTATTGCCTTGATCTCCCAAGATCATCCCAACCATAGATTTGGGGGAATTGTCACTGATTAATAATAATATGACTTTTTAGACTACATTGTGTTGAAATCGGATCCAGGATAATTCCCCACTTGGATAATTCCCCACTGGAGAATAATTCACTTGGACAATTTCCCACACCATATTGACAATTTTGGACAATTCCCCACTTTTTAAAGTGTCTTTTACATGTTTATCAGAGTATTATTGATCTTTGTGCATAAAGAGGCCACAACAAGATGGCTTCTAACTATTTTCTAATTGCACACGAAGCCATGACAAGATTGCTTCTAACTAATTGCCAATTTCATGCAAAGCCATGAAAAGATGGCTAACTAATTGGCAATTGCACACAAGATGAGGTCTCTACAACGTGGTGGTTTGAAGCTAGTACATGAAGGCTATATGTACACTAAGAAGTACATCCGGAAGAATGTCAGATGGGAGTGTGTACCAGTCGCTATGCATTCAGCTGTAAAGGCGCTCTCACTATAGATACTGAGGTAAATATTGCATGATCATGTTGATTGATGGGAATTTGGAGTTATATTATATTTACTCATAATATATTAACTCTTTTTCTCCTTTATTGGATGCTTTAATCCATTATTATTAATATTAATTTTAATAATTTATATTATTACTAGTGATCATTTCACTTCTTATCTTTCCAGATGAAGACTGTTATCAGCTCCGCACCACATAGCCCATGATCCCCAGGAGCATTCCGTTGCAGCGACCAAACCACGTGCAACACTCGAGGAACATGCTACAGGTTCACGTGGTACACTGAGTCAGCTACAAGTGGACCACACTACTGAGACTGCTGTAGAGGTGCATGCTGAACTCGGTAATCCGGATACTGTGAAGCGTTCTTTCAGATGGGAACATGCCAAGACTATGCCTAAGAACCCTGCTTAGCTTGAACTGTTCACTGCCACACAAGACAGATGTACAGGGCTCAGTTTCCAGGCTGATCCCACAACCATCACCCTTCACTTCGAGCCAGCTATGATTAATGCTGTGACGTCATCCTTCGGACCTCAAGTCAACATACATGGCTGTTTCTATCACTTACCACAGGCCACATGGAGGAAGATCCAGACTCTTGGTCTTGTACAATGATATAGAGAAGAGGAGGAGGTGAAACTCTTCTGTGGCATGCTAGATGGACTCGCCTTTTTACCGGTGGGTGATGTTCTTGAAGGTATATCTACGGGAACATACACCAGAAGGACTCGAACCTCTCCTGGACTACTTTGACAACACCTATGTGTCCGGAGCATTCCGTTGTATTCAGCTCCCACAACTTCCAGATGGATCCATGCCAGCACTTAGGATGCGTCACATGCCTCGTATGTACCCACCACCCACATGGAACGTCAATTCCATTACTCTTGAAGGGGGATCAAGAACCAACAACATATGTGAGGGATGGACATGCACACCCTACCACCTGGAGAGCCATTGATAGCATATGGAAAGATCAGGCCCAGGTTGCCACTGCCCTACTATGTGACTTGTGTGGTGAGCCACCAGCAAAGCATGTAAGACGCCACACCCACAGAGTCATAGCTGCACAAACTGTGCACTGACAGGCGTGACAACAGCAAGACTGTCCCAGACTTACTTAAGGGCGTTGGCCATTGTGTAAGATTTAAGTAAATAAATACGTTTTATACTTCAATACTAATTAATTTTATTGTTTGTTAAAGTTTAACAAAAATATACTAATTCGTAGAGTGGGGAATTGTCCGTTTACCATTGAAATCTAATTGCAGCTTAATTATAAATATAATTAAAATTAATTATCTAGCATAAGTAACAATTTATCTTAACTAAAACTGATTGATAAATCCCATGTTTCTAAAATAATCAATAAAAATAAATACGATAACCATAAAAAAACATTAAAAAAAGAAAAAAGCATGATTCTTTTTCAGTGATTTAAAACAACAATGCCCACTTCCATACCTGCCTCCAGCAATGCCACAGCAATGGCATTGTGGTGTTTTTACAGGCCACCTTGGGTGAGCTGCTGTCTACTTTTTGTAAGGGGTCTTCTACTCTATTCCCTACTGAAAAGTCTGTGGGAATTATGTTATCCCTGGAAATCACCCCTCAGCCATATGTCGCAGATATGAACAGCATCGAGGCTAAACAACTCAGCTCCACTAAATTGCTTCCTTATTTTTTAGAAGAGAACTTCACTCAGTGATGTTTTTTTTTTTTTTGTTTCTGAAATTCCTGACAATATCAGATTATATGATATCTGATTCGGATATCTGAATCATATCTATAAAAATCAGAATGGGCTTTGTGGATTAAATAAGAATCATTGTCTTAATCTAATTGCTAAATTAGGGAAAGCTAATTTCCTAGCATAACTCTAATCAGTGATTGTTGTTACAGTATTTTGAGACACCGCTCCAGACTAATGGCGTACTACCACCCGATATTGTGGCCATGATCTTCAGTAACATACGTCAGATCATCCGGATCAATCAGGAGCTCATGAATCACTTGAGGAGCCTCAGTATAGGCGAGGCATTCCTTAAGCTCGGACCATTCCTCAAACTTTACTCCACATATGCGAAAGGCCACGAGAGGGCACTGACGTTATTAATGGTGAGTGGTAATAATGATTCTGTGGACACGTGTATAAGGCTGTGAATCTTGCTGTATCTCTTCTGAGATTTTCTGTTACACTGTGTGTGTGTGTTATGTTGCATATATAAATGCATGAGTGCGTGTTTTCTGTGAAGCACGCTGAATTGTAATGCATACATGTATTCATAACTATTCTATAATTATATAGGAGTGGGACCAGAAGTCTCCAGAGTTTTCAAAATTTCGCAGAAGCCAAGAAGAATATGAAGAGATGAATGGACTGAAACTAAATGCTTTACTTATCACACCAGTACAGAGGATACCGAGGTATTCATTATCATATCATCATCATCATCATCATCATCATAACCAACATGATACTAGGTACTGTAAGCCAGCTGGTAAAGGTGGTAGGTCTTTAAGACTTTAGCTTGAGGACCTCCATTCAAACTCTGCTATTAGTTGTTAGATCCAGGATCATATATATATACTAGTTGATATATATAAAAATATTAATACAATCTGAAACAATGTATCGTGCAGGGTTAGAAGCTAAGACTTTCCAGTCATTATCCCACAGGGCTAATGGACTGTGAAATCTATTAGTCCTGGCGAAGTTTCACTAGCCCGAAAGTTAGCAAGTGAGGCCCGAGCTTATGGTAACCTTATGGAGCAATCTGGGAGACTTTGGTTCACGGTACATTTTTTCATTGGCATATTTCAACCATGTAAACCCCTTCAGCCAATGCGGAGCTTAAATTCCCTCACCCTGGTTTCCTCATATTTTTTCTCCATTTCTGGTTTGTCAGACTTACTATTTGATCTATCTGGCAATGTCTTTTTTAACAAATTTATCCATTTTTCATTCATAAACTGCAAATTTATTCAATTTCAGTCACAAAATCCTGACAGGTCAAATAATAATGCTGCAGTCTCAATTAATTATGGTAATATATGTAATACATGAACTAATCATATATGTATCACCTGTATATTATTAAATAAAGTGTTATTACAATAGAGTATTAACACCATTGACATGTGGTAAACATTGCACAAATGGCTGATCATTGATTTGATCCATTTACAATGTCAAGTCAGATGACAACGGTTCTACAAAAAATTACATTTTAGAATGGACCTTTGAACCACACAGGCTGGATCATGATAGCCATGGAAAATACTTTAACCTGGTTACTGACCTTCGTTCACCGATGTCATAACATCTTGTTTGTTCTTACAGATAACACGGATCTTACTGGCTGACAATACTGCAGTCAGATAGTTAATGTTTATATGGTGCTAACAAACTTATAAGGGAATTTTGCACTGAAAATTGAAGCTAACAAAAAGTGAAGCAAATTTTTATTTGCATCAGATGTAGTATGTTATACGGGTCTTATTTAATTTAGCATAAAAAGAAGGTGAAAGTAAAATATATTAAAAACAAGGTATCAATATTTGGATGCATACAGCGCATAGTGTCATAGGCTCAAAACTTTGGTTCACGGTACATTTTTTCATTGGCATATTTCAACCATGTAAACCCCTTCAGCCAATGCGGAGCTTAAATTCCCTCACCCTGGTTTCCTCATATTTTTTCTCCATTTCTGGTTTGTCAGACTTACTATTTGATCTATCTGGCAATGTCTTTTTTAACAAATTTATCCATTTTTCATTCATAAACTGCAAATTTATTCAATTTCAGTCACAAAATCCTGACAGGTCAAATAATAATGCTGCAGTCTCAATTAATTATGGTAATATATGTAATACATGATGCAATGCACAAGCATGAAGCATTTTGATAAAGGCTGGACATTTAAATAGTGAGCCCCTTAGTTGCTCGATAAGACGCTTCTTCATTGGCCGAAATATATAAACGGGTTGCGAAGCAGCCAATCACAGCGTTTCATACACATGGTCGCAGGACAATTCGTTTTGTGTGCTGGCACAACCCAGAAAATCAATCCAACCATTAATGGGACCAGCTTCTTGTGATATAACAGAAACTTATTCAATACACCGATCTATATGAAATGTGCTGGATCGGTTACCAACTGTTATAAACAGCTATGGCGCCCAATACTCATCAGGAGATGGCAACTTTTCATTAATGGTAAATACTGGAAATCTTTCAGCAAATTACTTCACATTACATGGAGACTAAGACTAGTATTTCAGCTGAACGATTGTGTCTTTCCAAAGGATTTAACACAATATATATCAGGATATGACTTAATGATTTAGCGGACTGATCTTTCCAGATGAATGATACAGCTAAGCCTTTGTTATTCATGTTGATGCATAGGGGATGTTTTAGCAAAGGTTTCAATGGATTAAATAAATTATTTTAAAATTAAACTTTTAGCTGAATTTAACTTGATTTTAATGAAGATTTTTAAAGGCAATTTCCAAGTTTTGGAACTTTTAATTTTACTTGTACCTGGGAACTAATCATATATGTATCACCTGTATATTATTAAATAAAGTGTTATTACAATAGAGTATTAACACCGTTGACATGTGGTAAACATTGCACAAATGGCTGATCATTGATTTGATCCATTTACAATGTCAAGTCATTTTAGAATGGACCTTTGAACCACACAGGCTGGATCATGATAGCCATGGAAAATACTTTAACCTGGTTACTGACCTTCGTTCACCGATGTCATAACATCTTGTTTGTTCTTACAGATAACACGGATCTTACTGGCTGACAATACTGCAGTCAGATAGTCAATGTTTATATGGTGCTAAAAAAATTATAAGGGAATTTTGCACTGAAAATTGAAGCTAACAAAAAGTGAAGCAAATTTTTATTTGCATCAAATGTAGTATGTTATACGGGTCTTATTTAATTTAGCATAAAAAGAAGGTGAAAGTAAAATATATTAAAAACAAGATATCAATATTTGGATGCATACAGCGCATAGTGTCATAGGCTCAAAAGACTTGAAGGCAGTCAGAATTAATAGCAGTACACACAATTGAAATACTGGTTCTTGATATTAAACTTAAAATGGACCTAAAAGGAAACATGTCAACGGCACAATGCCATTTATTTAAATATCAGTAATTCATAAACAAACAACAAAGAAGTGAAATTGTTAACAATTTACAATATTCTGTGACATATATTCCCCAGATACAAGTTGTTATTGGAGGAGTTACTACATAACACGCCTGTGGAGCACCAAGATTATAATGCAATCAAAGGTTAGTTGTTAGTTTTTTGTTTGTTTGTTTGTTTTGTTGTTTGCGGAGAATCCCCAGGCTGTCGCTTATTCGGCACAGCCTCTATGTGGGAGTGGTTGAGGAACCTCCTCCCCCACCACTCACAGGGGAACAGTACGGAAAGAGGGAGCCGAAATACCCTGAGGGTGGTCACTGCCAGAGTGTTTTACGTCCTCGGGGGGGTCTTTAACGTCCCCCTTTATTTGAAATAATCCAGTGGAGACGCAGCGCCATTTAACGTGGTCGGCCACCCACCCATGATAGTGAGCCAGAAATTAATCTCTGGAAAAGTTTCGACCTCTTACGGGGTTCGAATCTGTGACCGTTGGCACCAAGTGCCGGGTGCTTAACCGCTAGGCCACCAGAGCTCACTTACATCCTTTAATTAGATATAGCCAGGTAGTTGCAACTGAGATGATTAAAATATTCCTAAACTGGACTGACTGTTAGATCACTCAGTTCGAAGTCAATTATAGGGCAGTGATTAATTAGACACTTCATTGATCTGTTTTAATATCATTTTGTGATAATTTAAATCATCTGTAGATAAGAGTCGTGGTTAGATACTGCTATTTATTTTTGAACTGTAATTAAATTCTTTAATCAAACAAATGCTTAGAAATTATTGCTGAATAATGATGTAAAAGTTGGGAGCCAAGGATTTATGAGATCACATGGTGTAAGGAATGATAACATTGATAACATTGCACATTTGTATAATTTAGCATTTTGCTTAGTTGCGTATGAAGTGTATCAGTTTATGATCGCTGTGTATATTCACTGGCATCATCCCAGTTGATTCTGATGGGCTGAACTTTTGCAGAGGCTGTTAGTCAGGTGGCTGCTGTGGCCAATCACATAAATGATCACATTAAGCAACAAGACAACTTTATGAAGATGTTGGCCATCCAGAAGAGCTTGTCTGGACCGTCTGCACCCAAACTTCTGGTGCCTGGTCGAATGTTTATTAAAGAAGGACGGCTTAAAAAGGTAAACACAATCTGCAATTGTTTTAAAAGTCTCTAACATGGTTTAAAGTTGCACATTAGAACTGTTTCTTCGGGCACATAATTACTCATAAAAAACTGTAGGTGCTGTAAACATGATTACTCTTACTACCTGTGATTACTCTATTATTTTGATATTTTAAGGTAGCAGACATTCATGAATGAGGTTATTCCACAAACCAAAGCTGTGGACCATAACACCAAAAAATGGCACTTAATAACTATTTATTTAAGTAATTGTAAAATATTCATAAGCACAGTTAATTTGTAAATATAATTCAGTATGATAACATAAGATTTGGTTACTATTGGTATGAATACAAGCACTATTTTTTTTGTTACCACAAGTGAGATAAATCATTCTAAAGAAATCTCTGTCTCTACACACACACACACTCAAGCCGAGATTCCATATACATTATGTGGCATGCAAATCCAAATGTGTATGTGACAATGCAGTAGCGTATGCAACCTTGTGGTATACATGTGTTTTGGACACTCTTCTCACCTGACCTATTTTCCTTGGGAAAGCCTGTCTGGACACTCGAATCAACTGGTTGAATCCATCATTTTATGGCTGGGATCGTAAAATTCTGGATTCAACCATCTGATTTGTATTCGCACCAATCGCTACACGGACTGATCCATTTTGTTGCATTTGCAAATTGCATACGCAGTTGCACACGTGGAATCATGCTCGTACATTTACCCATTTTCCATTTTCTGTCAGATTCGCATAATGCATACCATGTATATGGATTCTCAGCTTAACTGACTGTCTCATATTTATTGGCAGGTTTCTAAAGATGGAGGTCGTTTCTATGAGAGGATGTTCTATCTATTTTCTGACATCTTTATCTATGCTAAACCAAAACTATTGGACAGCAGTACAGCCCAGTTATATATCTGTTCTTGTATATTACCATTACAACACTGTCATGTCAGTAGAGTATTTGGACACAGTAAAGGACAAGGTGCACTTTTTAATGTGAGTAGAAATTGTTATATTATACTTAAAGTGCATGTGTTCTTGTGAACAGACACACACACACACACACACACACACACACACACACACACACACACACACACACACACACACACACACAATCAAAATATGTCATATAATATATATATATATATATATATATATATATATATATATATATATATATATATATATATATCAATATATTATACATATATATCTAATGGTATCTACACATACAACATCCCTCAAATTCAATTAGAACACTGAATGGCCTAAATTGTGCCGATGTGTCATTAAACAACATTCATCCATCCATTCATCATCCCTAAAATTCAATTAAAGTCCACAAAATAATGTCCACCTAGCTGTTTTAAACAATTTAATAAAGTTAGTTTGCATCCATCTGTCAAAAAAGCTAACTCCAGCAAGAACACGTTGTGATCACCTTTGGAAAAGTCATCAGTTGATGGACATGACATAGTAGTCATTAGTTATTAGCTGTGTATACAGTGTGATTGTGTGTGTGTTGTGTTTCCATGCATGTGCACACACATGTATTCATGCATGTGTGTGTGTGTGTGTGCGCATAGGCATGTATTAAAGTGACTGAGGAAGTTGATTTATCTATTTCTATTAATCCTTCTGTGGCAGGTGAAGTGTAAGCAGGAATCTTTGCTCTTGTTCTCAGACCAGAAGACAGTCGACTCGTGGATTACAACCTTAGAGGAGACAATTAGGTAAACACAATACAGTTGACCCCGTCTAACCACACCAGTCAGAGATGGCTGGCAGGTATGGTTAGTCTCTTTACACGGGTGCAATATTTATTTCACGAGACTGTGGATGCAAACTATCTTGTCATGGTTTATATGTCAGTGGCGCCTATGTTTGTGCGGGTTGTAGGACGTTTGGGCCACAGACATTTTGGTCATAGCCATGCATCCCTGGATGTTTTGGCCATGGAAAATATTCAGGGTGAACGTTTTGGCTATATATTTTTTTTGTAAATATGATTCAGTGTGATATTTGTAAGTGTAAATTGTAAATATGGATCATTTAAAAGTATTTAGACCCATATTAATTATATTTTTATTAGTTATATTTTATCAGTTTTAATTAAGTAAAATATATTTAATTTAGAAGCAACTTAGGTTACTTTAAAGGTGACAGGAAAATATCTATCACATTTCGAAGTAAATAAAACATAACAAACAATTATTGTATCAGATGCACTACCATAAAATAATTCTAACCACCAGCTATCATATTTCCATTAAAATGATCCCCAAATCCTTAATTTCCTAACTTTCATGAACCATTGCTTGTGTTTACTACACTCACTAGGGGTTATTGTGTGAGGTCATCTTTGCCAAACATCACATAGTACCCATAGCTTGTTTACAGGAATTCTGACCAATTGACAGACAAAATGTTGACGAGTTTTGACATTCCCAGGCATGTCAAGTCCTACAGCTTTGAACCACCCGTAAAAAAGTTCACAGTGTTAATTGTGGTGAATTTGCTGCAGCAAGTGCATACGTGGACTCAGAGAAGCCACCTGTGCTGCCGCCACCCGACCCTGGTCCATAACAAGAGTTGGATTGGTGTGTGTTTATTTGTGTTGGTATATGTTTAATTGATAAGTCAACATACTGGGCCTGAATGCAAGTATTTCCCTCCTCCTGTCGCATAACTTCATTTAAAATAAAGTGGTATTTGTCTGTACACGGGAGCCCGGTGGATGCATGGGGCTCTCCCATATGTGGCCTATGCTAGTC
The DNA here is from genome assembly GCA_025642065.1 of Paralvinella palmiformis. NCBI lineage: Eukaryota > Metazoa > Annelida > Polychaeta > Terebellida > Alvinellidae > Paralvinella > Paralvinella palmiformis. The sequence goes on along the minus strand of JAODUP010000304.1, from coordinate 491,844 downwards.
TATACAGGAATGTGTCACCCTTGGTGTGTCTTTTTAACCATTTGTTTTGTGGGGATTGTTGTTGTTTTGGGCCAAATTTTGACAGCACTTACATGCATGAATATGATCTCTTTGCCGACTTGACCATAATATATATCAAACTACTGTTTGTATAACTTTATAAAGGATATATTTCTCTTTCAAATGTTATATGTCCCTTTTTTGTTTTGTTTCCACAAATATATTTTTTAGTACTGTCCAGACTTCCGGGGAGGTCAAAATCAGGCCCTCCACCACCCAGATCTATCCAGATACCGATACCTACACATAGGGAAAAAAAACCCCCAATTTTATGAAACCGATATCAACCTGACACGCAATACATTGGACCACTAAACTCGGCAATCTTATCATGGAAAATCTTAAAACAGAAAACTTTAAGTTAGAAAGGAATGTTAACAATAAGTGACTCAGGACCAGCCGTCATTCACTGCGATGAGTCGTGATAAATGGCATTGGCGGACATCCACATGTGTGTGTGTGTGTGGGATCATGTTTGTCATCTTCGCTGCTCACTGTTGATCAGCAGAGAACACATACCAGTATAAATGGAATTCATGTCTGAATCTATATTTTTATGCAACCCCTTAGTAAACTGGCTCTGACAGACCCCTAGAGACATCTGGTTTGACACAGGCTGATGGATCAACAACACTGAAAACGCCTTGTAATAATCCACCAGTTACTCGCAATTATCAAAGCTTGTTTGGGATTGACACTTGTTTTGGATGGAATACCATTTAAGCTAACAGAAAATGTATTTCCATTTCATTTTAAGTGCATGCCATTGATGTTAACAGGCGATTAATAATTGTAAACAAACACAGTTGTCCGCCATCTCCGGGATCTCCCGTTTATACTTTCCATTATAAACAGGGCTGCAGGAATATTCTTAGTAAAACTCTGGTTTTCAGACTCCATGTTTTTCCCTAAAAAAGGTAGATATCTGCCTATATATTCCGTACTAGATCTAAATCGTAGGATTTGTATGTTGTTTTCAAAGTCTCTCAGCCAACCTCACCAGACATTGCGAAAACGGTGCTGCACCAAGTAAACAGTTGGGAAAACTACCTGAACTGGCAACTGATCCATTAAAAAAAATTCTAGAAGCAACACTGTATGAGAATACTTCTCTCTCTCTCTCTCTCTCTCTCTCTCTCTCTTTATATATATATATATATATATATATATATATATATATATATATATATTTGTTTGTTTATAAGACAGATAGTATTTATGGCCAATTCAAAGAAAATTGCATTAAACCCGAGTGTAAATCTAATGACAAATCATTTATCATGGGAAAGATTTTTTGGCTGAAAACTATTTTCAGTTATCAACATCATCCAAAAAAGAGATATTCACAAATATTTATAACTGCAGCATTACGTACCCGTGAATCGGGAAGCTTATAATTAGTTGTAGCCAACACACGGATAATAATGAACTTGTCACTGTAAAGTCATGAAGTGAACTCCATATCAGAGTCAGCACACTAGAGATGAAGTTGACACAAAAGACGGTGAAATATTTGTTGTCACTGTTTTGTTTCCTTGCAGAAATACATGGTCATCTGATATTAGTATACACAGACTAGACATCAGATGAACTCACAATGATCACACGTGTCTGTTGTAATGTTCTGTGTGTGATGGGCTACGTCAGCGTGTAGACAGCTGTTGATGCACGCTTCATCTATCATTGCCCATGATGGTTTGGTTTATCCCTTGATCAATAAAATCCATGAAATATTTACGCCTTTGATTACTCGTATATAAAACAAATAGCATTGTGTATAACAGATTCTAGGATAATCTTCTTATCTTATACATCAGTGTATATATATATATATATATATATATATATATATATATATGGTAGTCCATTGGGAAATATTTTTGTGATTTTCTTGGTTTTGATATATTATGATCTAAGCATTCTGATCTAAGTTCCTGCTTAATGTTATGTTAAGGTAACACTGTAAATGATTCAAATAGTCACTAGTTACTGAAGCAATGTAACAGTTTAAAATTATGACTGATAGATGACACTGTATGAATGCTCATTTATCTATCTAATAACCTATCATCATCGTTATTATTGTTATTATTATTAATATTATTGTTCTGCCTTACAGAGAGTTTAACAACAGTCGTCAGACATTACGTAAAGTGAGTAGTGCCAATCAGCCATTGAGGAAGGCAGCCATAGCTAGGATTCTAAGACACGAAAAACAAGCCGATCCCACGACAGCAGCTGTACGTTGATAAACTTAGTCTGTAGTTATTTGTGTCAGCAGTACCTATATCTGGTGCAATGCATTTCAGAACTCAAATGAAAACCTTTTTCAGGTCAGAGTCATTTTTGCATTGCGTATGAGGAAGGTCAGTAGGCCAGTGTGCAGGGGCAGGCAGGACACCAAAATAGATATTTCGTTAAATAATAGCACACCCACCCAAGTCAGAACTTTGTTAAATTTTTATTCCCAGTTGTCTAAGTTAACAAAGTAAATATTACCTATAACTAGATACTGTGTTTTATTCAAATGTATGTTTGCACAAGAATTTCATTAACAAATGGTACTGTAAGCACAGTCTGGCTTTCCTGTAGCATGGTCCAGTATACCACAGAAGTAGTTATAATATGGGGATGTTTTGCTCCAGATTATTTACACTGAAGATGTTAAATTTCAGTGATTTTGTGAAATATTTTCACTGAAAATCCTTGCATTTCAGATCTTTTTCCTTTCGTGAAAATTTAAACAAATTTCAGCATTTGTTAAAACTCTAAACATTAACAATTGTCATTAATTATCCCTTTTGTCAAGTAAATCATATCAGCTAGAATGGTAAACATTTAGTTTGAATTTAATTGCATATTAGAAGAAACACACGTCAATATTGGCAGTTTCATCTATTTATGTGTGTCTATTGATAACTCACTCACTGTTTTCCATTATGTGTGGCTCGGTCCATATAATAATTCTGATTACTTGTACCAAATGACCCCTAAAAACATAAAACAGTCACGTCATCATAACAGAGCCAGGCTGTAATAAGGAAGAATCACTTGGTAGTATTCAGAGAATATCTACCGCATATACTGATAATATCATGACCAATAACAAATGTCTGCAAATATATTGTAATAAAGCTCACTTACATGAACCAAAATAAGAATTTGGGATAGGATTTTCCATAAATTTACATTGATTTTCTCTCTCAAGGTTTGGGGCTAATCCAAATGTATTTAGGTTTACTATAGAATTGTCTATGCCATGTAGACAATTCTCAAAATAAATGGCAAATAAAGTTTCTAGATCAAAATTATTTTTTCAAAGAATTAATTTATTCCAGAAATTTACATTAGAAATTGATTTTCTTGGTCAAAAATATTTTTAGTGATTTTATTGTTCATGAACAATCAATAATGCTTCATTTACAAAAAATAGTTTTTGTTCATTTTAATGCTTCAGTTGAGCCAAAAACATTTTAATTTCATAAGTCTTGCCAAGTTTCTCCATAGAATTTTGACTTTATTTATCCTCATATTATACAAATATTAATCACAATTTTAACTAGAAAAGCAGATTAATTGACAGAAGTATTCTCCTTGAAAGAATTCCAATGACATTTACCTGTAATGAATCACCATTCTGACTTTCAATGCATTAGGCATCGTCCAAATCGTCAACTTCACATGACGTTGCTAAAATTGTGTAAAACTGCAATATTTAAACATCTGCTAACGTGACACCGTGGAAACTAATTCCTCTGTGACTGAACCCGATCGACCTCTTCTAACATGGACAGACATCTATTATAATACTTAAGATATTGATACGCTCGTGACATATAAAGGTGCATTGACATGATAGGACTCGACATAAAGCTACTCAATCATGGTTGGTCTGCAGGATATGGGTACAGGATTTTATTAAAGTATAGAACCTGTCTTATTACAACCGCTTAAAATATGTTGTAATATTATATTGCATTTCTTATATTCCTGACAAATAATGGTAGCCATAAAAGACGGGTCACTGCGGTGTTACGGAAAAACGTTGGACACGTCGGTTTGACGTGTAACGATTGTTACTATAACATTGGTCTAATTGTCCATGGATCATTCAACAATTGTCTATCCTTATTTTTCCATATTTTAGCACATACCCGTCTGTACCAAATCAAACAAACACTCGATTTAATGATACAGAGTCAGTTCATAAAAACTTTGTTGTATTTTGCACGGATTTGCAAGGACCAAAGTATATACCGAGTGTGCTTTTTGATGTTCTCTTATTGATTTTTCTTCACTCATGAGCAGAATTTGTTTGGTTAATTTGTGCTTGCCTCGGTAGCTTCCATACCTCTACATTTGTCCTGCGTTTCTACATTCTGTCCTATGTCGTCAACATGTCAGACAAAATGTCGGACAGTTTCAAAGGTTTTTCTTTAGCACTGTCACTGTAATAGGTAAATAAATAAATTCTTATCCTTTATTATTTTAAATTGATAGTTGATATACTTATAGGATCCAGATGTCACACTAAAACTGTTACATTGATGACATTATATTTCACTTATTATTAGAGATAATTGCTCGATTTGTTCCAGTTGGACATAATATCCTGAGGAGGCAAATATGTCCTGTAGTTGTTATAAGTAAGAGTTACTTAAAGGGATAGTCCACCTTCATTTCAAATTTTCAGGACTAATACAGCTATACTCACAAATATCATAAATAATGTCAAAATGTGTAAACCAATCACCCACATATTAAATAATCCAATTCAAAGAACTGATTAAGCGATTTTTAATAACCTGTGGGCGCTGCCATTTTGAAGTTAGACAGAGACTGGAAGCTCCTGAATGCCGACATCACTTGAGCATATCCGGTTGACCTGAAATCTGTAGAGCCCGTACAAAAGCATTGAAACAAGTGTGAATTATTCCAGAACTAAACAGCATTATCTTGTTAAAATTACATCATGAATGATATACAACCATATCAGTTTGAGTCAGAAGGAACCGTACAAGAGGAAGATGATTCAAAATGGTCCAGAAATTAAAGCTCAAGAGAAACTAATCCGTGTCAGTCTAGAGAGTGCCCATGTGACATCACAGCGTTTTAGTTATCTCCTTCCCACCTTCAAATCTGGCTTCCGGTGTAGCCGTAATGGTGGCCCTCCAGTAATTTGGATTATTTCCCTATATCTATGATATCAGGTATATTTCGTGATTATTATTGTGGAATTTTGTGGTTACTGTTCTAAGCATTACATACTTCAAAAATATTTTCTGAGGGTGAAAATTAATTTACAATTAGCATTTTTTAAGAATGACTGATCAAACTTTTTTATCCTGATGAACAGAACAGTAATTATAATGATAGTAAACCTCTTGGGATCATTACACAGTGATATGGGGTTAAATATCACTTGTATGCTGATGACACACAGCTGTATATATCACTAGATCCTGACAATGAGTTAAATTTCTACTCTTCCTTAAAGAATTTAGAACATTGTATTGCTAATATTCAGCTATGGATGACTCAAAATCTTCTAAGACTAAATGATAATAAAATAAATATTATATATTTGTCATCACCTCATTGTGTTAAATCCCTAAAGACACCATCATTACAGATGGGTGCATCTTTGATTACCCCTAATGGGTCAGTAAAAAAACTAGGGGTTATTTTTAACTAATGTATTATATAGTGCAGTTTGCATAGTGACAAATATTTGAAAATATGATCATATCACCCCAATTCTTCAAAACCTACATTGGCTACATGTTAGACAGCGTATCCATTTCAAGATTTTGTTAGTAACTTATAAATCTATTAATGATATGGCACCAGAATACCTGTGTGAACTGGTTTCTATTAGAAAGTCATCCCAAAAACTCAGGTCATTCAGACAGATACTATTGCAGATGCCACTGTCTAGGCTCAAGTCACATGGTGATTGTGCATTTAGTATTGCAGCCCCTACTTTGTGGAATAGATTGCCAGCAGATATTAGAAATGCATCATCTCTTGAATTTTTTTAATCTGTTCTAAAAACACACCTGTCACTTTCACAGATAAATAATAATTATCTATTAAATATCTTATGGCGGTTTTACAGATACATTATTTGGGGTATTATTATATTACATATTATTTGTATAGCGCCTTTGAATGCCTCCCATTAGTAAGGACGCCTTTATTAAATATATGTTATTATTATTATTAGTAACAACTGCACAGCTTGTTCATCACCTGTGTACAGATCAGAATACAACTGATCAGAAATCATCAAATTAATGTTATGTCAGGATAGTTACAGTTGGCTAGCTAACTGAAATACAGATCCTACAGTGAGTATCAGCATAAAAATGGCACAAACATAGAATTAGAGCCACCGTAGCTCTATGGCCATCGACACAGTACAACTGTTTGGTGAATCTACAGCAAGTACCAATTAATTCCTATAGTACTCTGAGCCAGTACTAAGACATAGATTTTCATTCCCTTACATCTAAGAGACCTTCTATTGTTTTGAGTCTAGTTTAGCAAAATTCACGATTGTATTAAATTATGTGACATTGTAAATCCATAAGTGAATATAATAGTTACGTTAATTTAGAAATTAATAGCAAATATAGTTTTTTAATTATTGACCTAAATCTTTCTTTGAGTGCAGTTGCATGTGGATGCTAAATATGTAGTACATATGTTAACTACTTCCTCTTTCAATGCAAAGGTGTGCTCTCCTTCTATCTCTCTCTCTCTCACACACACATACAGACACACACACAAGCATCATCGAGTTTAATCGAAAATAAGACAATAGAAATTATTGAACACCATTTGTCATCATTTGCTGTGTTCATGTAAGACAAATTTTCTAATTGTTTAGCTTCGTCTTAGTCAAGTCAGCAGAAAGAGATCACAGAAAGACTCGTACATCTCTAACTTTGAATCGCCAAAATCTACACAGCCTAAGGTCAAGGTGACAAAGAGAAACACTACTTCTAAAGGTAAGATACCAATTCTACTCAAGATTATCATATTATAAACAGTAAATACAAGTTCATATTAGCTCTGTATCAAAATGTTTAACTTTATTGACCTTTCCTTTGATCGGATCAGTTGATCCAGTGATGTCCTGTTAATTTACTATCAGCCAACAGCTGGATCTTAAAGTGATCATCAACTCGAATGAAGTTTGGTATAAACTTTGTCCGAGCTAGAATTAGGAACCTTGATGCAATTCATCTTTTTCTGAGAACTCTCCTGTAATAGATTTCTCTAAGTTGACAGGCCCATCTGTGGGTTCAGTGCTTATAATTAGTTCAATCTATCCTCATCAATGTTGTAAGAGACAACTACAGGACGTAGGACTAAAGGAAACCTTTCATTGATGCGTCATTAAAGTTTTATTCCTTCATTCAAACTATGTCGGCATGTAGTTAATTGTGATAGTACCATATATACTCGCATATAAGTCGACCCGGCAGAAGAGGTCGAAACTTTTCCAGGGATTAATTTCTCGGCTCACTACATCATGGGTGGCTGACCACGTTAAATGGCGCTGCCGTCTCCACTGAACTATTTAAAATAAAGGGGGACGTTAAAAAAACCCTGAGGACGTAAAACACTCTGGCAGTGACCACCCTCAGGGTATTTCGGCTCCACCTTTCCGTACTGCTTCCCCTGTGAGTGGTGGGGGAGGAGATTTCTCAACCACTCCAACATAGAGGCTGTGCTGATTAAGCGACAGCCTGGGGATTCTCCCCGAACAACAAAACCGACCCGGCAGATAAGTCGAGGTCAATTTTTGACCCCGCTCACCGTATAAGTCAAGTCCAGGTTAGGTATTGGCTTAAATCCCTCAAAATTCGAATTTATTGTCTTCATTCAGTTGATGTTATATTTAACTAATAAACAAACTTGTCACATCAAACATGCCTGATTCATGTGAGTGATTGTAACTTCAACTGGCAAGTGTTATTAATTAATTGTTTCACAGCAAGTGGGGAGCAATGTTCGCAATGTGAACAGTCATTTCTATATTATCGCTAATCATCTGAAGGTACCGGTAGTAAACAGCGCGTGTCTATCAAGTATTATTATGTTAATACCGGCATGTTTGTCAGATCCAAAAAACAGTTTGGTAAAAATTAATTGTTATTTATTGAATAATAATCGATTATTAGGAGGCAATGATGTGATGATTTTATTCCGACTCTGGCTGTTGTGTGTCAAGGATGGCCGAAAACACCTTTCCTTTCAGCTGGTAGGAAATATGAAGCGCATATAAGTCGAGTTGTTTCTGAGAACTCCCTTTGCCCTACCCAAAAAATTGACTTATACGTGAGTATATATATATATATATATATATATATATATATACGGTAAATTACGGTGATTTGGTGATAAATTATTATTATTAATATTACTCTTGTTATTATTATTATTATTATTATTGCCATTACTACTATTATCATAATCTGGAACCATCATGAGAAAATGTTTAAAAAAGTACATTGTATTAGATCAAAGATAAAAACACTGAATATATACATAATACAGGGTACAAAAAACTTACTAAATGAAACAAGTTATTTCAACACTACTAAACATTTTAGTCGATAAAACACATATAATGATGGCTATAACACAAATTATTCAATTGAGATAAGTTGATTTAAATGAATGGTGTTGTCTGTTGCTTTCTGGTAATGCGTGGTTCGATGTTGGACGAGTCATTAAAGGAGCCTATTTAGCCCAGTGCTCCGGGTCGACATGCAAACGCAGATCAAGCAAATCAGAGTCCGGGGAATAGGGTGTTATAGGATCTTAAAACTGGTAGCAAAGTATTGGCTTTAAGAATCATTGGTTTGTACCTTTACTAGTAATTAGGTCATATTTATGTTTTATCTGTAGATGTACATGAGACACCGGAGCGACAGAGCTTTATTGAAGCACTTGGTTGTTTGACAGCATTAAACCGCAGCAAACGATGGCGTAGTTCTAAATACTCCAGTTCTGTCGTCGTGGATACTCGTAAACATGAAGCCAATGAAACGGATGATAAAGATGTTAGCGAGCCACGTGAGGATGAGAAGATGATAAACGAGATGATATCGACTCCAAATAAACACCAGGTAAATGTTGATATCAAAAGTAAACATTGATATCACAGGTAAAGGCTGATACTGCATGTAGACGTTTCAAATGGGAGAATATTTTTACTTTATTTAATATACAGCTTTAATTATTTACTGCCAGACTTGACTAGAAAAAGGGAATTTTAACGATATAATAGGTTCTTACTGTTTAACCTGCCTGCTATTACCTGGAAATGCATTCCACAAACCTTTCGCATCATAGTGAAACCTTTCCTTTATGTGGTTGAACTTATGCTTGGTAATCATGATGTCAGTAGTTTCTGCAATAAAATGTTGATATGGCAAGATTCCTGCTCTTTGTTGCTGCATCAGAGTTACGCAGGTGTAACAATGACAGCATCAACCATTAAGTCTAATGTGTATTGTAGTTTATCAGTTAAAACGTACATTCATTACAAATTATTATTGGAGCTAACCATTTTTATCATGTTCTTCTTTTGTTCCATTTTTTTCATACAAAGCTATGTTAGTTGTTAAAGTTTTTGATATTGTTTCCAACATGTTTTCAAATACTTTTTTGATGATTTTGGTGTTGTATGACGCAGTAAAGCCATGAATTATTATGATGAAAATTGTTTAGCGTGTGTGTGTACATTACCTAAATATGGCTTTATTCAAGTAATTAAAGTTTGTTCAATGAATTTGGAGTTAATAACAATTTATAATAATATCTTTATGTTGCATATTTTCCAGACGTCAGGCATGTCAGCTCTAGATACAATGAGCCCTGTTTTGGGTGACCAGTCAGCGGCATTACATTATAACGATGTCTGGAAGCTGGAAGACACGATGTTATCTACCTCATCTGCTTCATCATCAACTGATCCAGTAATCAGTACAGATAACAGTTATCTTAAGGATAACAATAAAGATCAGTCAAAGTTCTCTAGTGGTCAGCTGCCAAACAAAAGCACCACTCCAGGTGTCAGGTTAGTAGCTGTCATGACATTTATTTTAATTTTAATGTGCCTATCTGAAAACGAAACCTTAACCCAATTAAAATATGTATAAGAATAGCTGTAATAGATATGACAGCCATATTGATTTCAACATAATGACTAATAATAATTTTTTCCTTTTTGATTAATATAACAATAACTAAATATTTTCTGTGATCTCTAATTATTCGTCGGGTTAATTCCCCAATAGATTTGGAGCAGTTTTCTGCTATGAACACACGATTTGTTGGAAAATGGCTTTCTATAACAGTAGATCAGAGATTAGGTTATATGATAATTTGAAAGTAGCTGGTCGGCAGGAAGCGCAACGATCGAAAATTTAAAACTGGCAAGTTGCTCGAGAAAGTCACTTTCCTGCTTGAATACATTATTGAGCCATCGATGAAGATCGGGCAAATTAAACAAGGTTTCCGGCATTTAATGATATTTTAAATCGACTGTTCTATTATTGCAAACTAAGACATTTGATTAGTTATCTGGCATTTTTCAGTTCGTAAAAAAAATAGTCTGATTTGAAATCCAGGATTAGTTTTGTCTTTGTCTGTCTGACCCGGAGTGTAAGCTACCCGCATCGTAGCCATCCTCTTGACAATTATGATAATTCATAAATGAATGTGATGTAATTTTGTAGGCATCACCATCCATCAGAAGCAATCAAGTACAGTGACAATCTGACAGAAGTGTTAGATGTTGCGGCAAATATCAACAGAGTCGTTTGTCCGCATTCTCCTCTTCTTAATTATGGTGCCTCATGTAGCTTACAGTGATAGAGTTATAGTATAAATAGTGTATATAGAGAATGATATGTTGTGTATTATTATTATTATTATAATTAATATTTGTATTCTGGTTATTGTTGTATGTGTAGTAGAGTTATTGAGTTTATCATGTTTAGAGGTATTTATAGTTGATTTAATTGATACAACTGATCACATTCCTTGATAATTTGTGTGTGTGTGTGTATTTATATATATATATATATATATATATGTGTATGTGTGTGTGTGTGTGTGTGTGTGTGTGCACCTGTATATTCCAGAATATGTATTCATCTCTGTATATAGAGCATGTAAATATACCCTATTATGTAATTAATACAATATTCCTCAAATTCACATATCATTATTTGTGTTATACAATCTCTTGTCTTGGATATACTGTTATTGACTGACTAATGTGTATATATAACTAATGTTATCTACATTATTTATTTAACTATATATATATATATATATATATATATATATATATATATATATATAGTAATACTCTGCTTTATGTCATTTTTGACCTCAAATTAACCTTTAGGCGAACGTCATTACGCCGACGTTACTTCACTCAGCTATGTCACCTATCTCATAATATAAGGACATGAAATAAATTAATAAACAATACACGTAACTGAAGCTAAAACATTTGTAATATCAATAAAAGACATTAAAACCTAAAAAAAATGTATAAACAATAGAATAATTACTTGGAAAGGTATTATGTCCAGTTTACATCAAAAACCGGGTTATGTCACAGCTTTTAGGGTGGGTATGACTATATAATAGACACACACACACACACACAGACCCATTTATTTTAAAAGTGTTATCCATTCACTAACTTAATTTTCTCATTGTGATTAAAAAGGTAATAACTTGTATTATATTAGATGGCATTAGAAAAATGCCTGCATGTCCTATTAAAAAATATTTGTCGTTTCTAAAGATGAGTTGGATAGGAATGGATAATTATATTTCTTAGTATTTACGTCTGATTTCTGGTGTTCATAATTTATCAGTCATATTAAATAATTATTCATTATCGTATTATAGATGAAGGAAATAATATATTATTGTAATGTAGTTGTAATTGAAAGTATTTATTTTAATGCGATACATATGTAATGCAATGTACTTTTAATTGTAATTGAAATATTTCAGAGTATGGTAAATATAATTGTAATTTACCTATCTGGTCCTTGTAATTACATTAATTGCACAAATACAGTTCAATTGTGCATGATCGCATCATACTAACATGTTACTTGTGGAAATTCTATTTTTAGTAAATATTAAACAATTTCCACTGTTTATTTGGCATTTCCATGGTGCACTAGAAATGCACTGCAAACCTTTAGGTGTGGCTTTGACTTTCATGGTCATGTGTATTTCTCATCACCTGTATCCGTGGTTACGGTGTATTTGACTAATGTTTCCATCACAAGTTACCTATCTGCCATCTGTCCCAGAAGTAACTAGAGCTGAGTTTAAACAAGCGTTGATTCCGGGATGTGTTTTTTGCAGGGTTTGGCACACAAAGTTTAGATGAGTCGCAAAAAAAATAGTCTGGTGAACCTTTCTCCTATTAACTGCAGATGTAATGCTCCAGTATTTCTTCAAATACAAATATTAATTTTGTTCTTATTTCACCAGTTAATACCATAACTTTATTAATATTTAGGGTTCTGTTGTATAGCCTGTTGATTTAGTGTTTTCTTTATGTAGTTTGTATAACTTATACCGAAGGATGTGGCCCTGAATGGCATTTTTTATTGTAAAGTCATACACTGTCACTTATCGACCTTGGTGATTTATATTTTAGTAACTTGAATTAAGATGACTTTATATCTTGTTAGTAATCAGTCATAACCGTTGTTTAATGGATTTGTTTTCATTAACATACATTGCGTTACTGTGCTGAGGAAAAAGTTAACAGAGAAATAAATTCAAAGCTTGGTAAGATTCTCTGCCATGGTCTTATAAACATTTTATTGACTTATTGAATGAATGGTTTCTTGTCCATCTACTGAAAACTTTGAAATTCTTACAAGTTCTAATCACATCGACCTATATCCGCCCACACAGTTGTTGTCAGTCTGTTTCACCTTTGGCATAGGCTACTTTTTTGTTTAACTTTACATCAAACAATATACAATGCTTAACTGAATTGACCTTTCTAAAACTGACCAGCCCTACAATGCCCAATATTGACCCAAGTTTACTCAATAGTGAAGAACAGCACCGTTAGCTCTTTAAAGGCAGAAATTATTTGCTTAAAGTTTATTCCCAATAATAAAAATTAGATGTGTTAATTTCTGTAGATATGTAAAATGTATTTGAATCCAAAGATTAAACAGCATATAGTAATTCATGTACGTTTGAGGTGTTTCACGTTAAACCCATGTAAAGAATTCCACGCTGAATTTGCGTTGTAATTTTCACATTCAACTCGTGATATTTGTTTCAAAATTGTACATTAGCATAGTAATAATGCAATATATTGAACACTATTAGGTTATAGAAACTAGTAAGTTAATATACTTGTATTTAATATAACATTAGCCTTCATGAGAAAAATATTTGTTACTTATTTTAGTTAAGTATTAAACAAAACAGGAAAGTGTCTCATCATCCAACGAAAAAATTGCACTACTCAGCTTGGAAATCCTTCACTTGGATTCAAATTCAGCATGGAATTTTGGCTTGGACGACAAACCTGCCTTTTTCTAGACACTATTTGAAAACAATTCTGTCATATAGTGCATTCTAGTGTATTTTATGGATCGCTTTATATTATATGCAATACTGTTTTCAGCTCTTAAATTTTCTCTTCAGAAGGTCTGTATCCAGATCTTCAAAAAATTAAATTAAAAATCCGCAACATAGGATAGATAAATAGTTAAATTATGATCATGAATGCGAGTCCACAGATGGCAAACATGGGTAGCTTATGATAAATGTTCTATTCAATACTTCCACCCATTAACTTGCATATCTGAAAGTATATCTGAAAGTATATACGCTTCATTACCTTTGCAGTCGATCGGCCCATTTAGCATATCGTGTGCACAAAAGTGGCCGTAAAAACAATCAATCATCATCGACCCGTCAACTTACCCTTTTTATTCACACTTCACTACCCACCCTCGTTTGTTCTATCGAGACCTTAGCTTCATGAGCCTTTTCACTTGACAATAAGATAGATCTTCAGGTAATTTCCCCACATTCACTTTATATATATATATATATATATATATATAAGCATTGTATCATCTATGATTGTAAAAATGTGTTAAAGGTGATGGGAGAAAAGAAATTTCACATTTCGAAGTAAATATAACGTAACAAACATTATTTTATTCCCTATACAATGTTACTAATAATTCTAACCACTAGGTATTATGTTTCCATTAAAATGCTTCCCAAATCCTTAATTTCCGACCTTACATGGGTCATTGGTAGTGTGTACTACATTCCCTGAGCATTATTGTGTGACGTCATCTTTGACAAACATCATATAGTGCCACAGCTTTGTTTATGTAATATATTCACCCTAAGTTGTCATTTTGTTATTGTAATAGGTTCTGGTATAGTTGTTCATCTTCGAAATATACCAGATGTAGTCGCAACGTATGATTGCTAGTTAAGAAGTGAGTTTGTTGTCCCAGTGAAATTGTGTGACACCATTAACACATATGTAGTGCCCAGTGGCAAATGTATTACAATTTATTACAAAGTATCTTGACCAGTTAACAGACAAAATATCAGATTCCGACGAAAGTTTTGACATTCTCATAGATACCAACCCCTACAGCTTTGAACAATTAACTCACGAAAAAGGTCACACACAGCATTAATTGTGATGAATTAGCCCCAGATGTGGATCTAGAGCAGCCACCTGTGCCGCCGGTCCCGGTCCACAACAAGAGTTGGATTGGCGTGTATTTGTTTGTGTTGGTGTAAGGGTAATTGATAAGTCAACACACTGGGCCTCAAAAGGCATGTGTGGGGGCGCCTCCGTGGTCCAACTGGTAGCGCGTCGACCACAGATCACTACCATCTGAGTTCGAATCTCAGCGTGGGCATATCTGAAGAGTGTTTCATCTTTGACTTCGCTTCATTAGCTTTGGAGGTCGATCGGCCCATTTAGTCTACCATGCATGTGTACAAAAGGGGCCGTAAACCATCAATCGTCATCATGATTATGCAGGAATGTGCCGCCCTCGGTGGAACACCTACTATTTTAGTAGTGTCTACAATACATAGCCATAAGAAGCTTTGAGTAGGCTTAAGTGAATTATTTTGTTGTTTTGAATAAGTGAAATTTTACTTATTCGCGAATGCATGAACTGGTGAATGTCCAATAGTTTGATCCCATGATCACCCTATTATCGCTCATACATACCCGTTTTCTATTGAATTTCTTCGTCAAACTGCTGAATCGTTTGGTCTTAGCATCATCCAGTTTGTCGAATACGGTTGAAATGGCATTTT
Organism: Paralvinella palmiformis; assembly: GCA_025642065.1. Lineage (NCBI taxonomy): Eukaryota > Metazoa > Annelida > Polychaeta > Terebellida > Alvinellidae > Paralvinella > Paralvinella palmiformis. The sequence goes on along the minus strand of JAODUP010000304.1, from coordinate 476,394 downwards.
CTGAGGGCCTGACACTCTTGTCATATCCAGCTGATCGTGCCATAGACGGCGAAATAACAGACATCCGTTCCTCAGTGTCTTCCGCAGAGCTTGCTGTGGCTCTGTTCATGTTTCGCAGCCAATCGCACAAACGAGTCTTGTTTTGTGGGAATGAATGCATACTCCATCCACTGGCAGACCCATTTCCGCAATTATATGCGGCACGATACACCATTTTATACGTTTATCAAAGACGATATAAAACACGTAACACAGATTAAACAAGGCCACGGCGAGTGTTTGGCGTCTAAATTTGTCAAACATGACGTCACATTCCGAAGATTCTCGATTAAAGCTATGGGATATTTGTCCACGTGAGATGCTAGTAAAGCAAGTTTTAAAACCACTAACTGTATTTCTAGGAAAAAAGTAATATATATCTATGAAATTGATTGACATTTGGGAAACCTTATCCTGTAAACTTTAACACAGAAAATGATGACGCACGAAGAATAAATTTTTCCAATTATTAGTGTGGATGATCAATAAAGTTAAAATACACAAAAGAAGTGCAGTGCTCCTACGATAGCTCGCCTAAGATTTGAATCCAGGTGCTGTAGATCTGTGTCCAACCACGCTACCAGTTTGGTCGTGGAGGCATCCACATGTGAACGGAGGAAAACCAATTGCCAACCTAGCAGGTATAATCACGTGGAATCTACGTGAGGTTCTAACATTTTGTCTATTTGGAAATTAGGTTTTATTTGAAAATTGAATGAATGCGATGATTTTCACGTTGAATTAATGTGGGGACTTCCGCTCTGTATCCAACTTGAGGTTTTTACATCAGTTCCATGTAATGATTTACATATTGAATATACTTTGAAATGGTCACGCTGAATCGATATATTTATAACAAAATATAAAAGTTACATATTCTAATATTTATTTCCATCTTGTACAATAACATGAAAAGTAACGATTATAGAGGAAAGGGGGGGGGGTATAATTATGGACCTTTCCAGTATTGAAGTGGATCACTACTTCGATATGTGCATGGCTGACTTAGATTAGACAGTCATTTATTTCAGTTAGACCAGAATACAGTATCTTTTTTTGAAGTGCAATTCCAGATGGTCTTCACTGTTTACCCGACGATGAGCCACAGTGGATGTAATGCCCATTGGACACCATTAGTGTAGTCATCAAGAATATAGCACATACAAAATGAAATGATGTACTGATGTGGCAGTCACTATAACCATGCATTCCGGTGGACAGAAATTGCATAATAATTATGTCACAAACAGGTGTACAATCATAGTAGTGTTTTTATCGGTGTTCACATACATGCTTTATGTTTAAAATCAAACTGCATAATTGCTGAGGATGGGACTGTATATTAAAAATTAGTTTTATAAGGAATGCCATGTTCCTTTTGACAATATCATGAATCCCGGCTACATGTAATGCCTGTAAAAGATGGGAACTCCTAGTGCGTTTAGTAAAACCAAGATATTGCTTCAGGAGGTTACACTAAGTGCTTTCTATTTTATGTTGAACGGCTTTACTACGTGGGATACAATCCGTGGAATACAATCCATACAATACAATAAAATTGACTGACACATGGTGTTCCAAATGTAAGCCTTGACATATGAGGACAGGTCTGGGTAGGACATGCCGATATCACGGAGACCACAGAAATATTTCCTACACTTCTCCGTGCCCTTATCCACGGAACTACTATGAGAACCAGATGAATCATCCTCAAAATCACATGGAATATTTTAAGGCTTTTAAGATTTTCTATTTATTTACCATTGAGATACCATACCGGATCCACAGCGAATTAACAAAACGTACCACTAAACCCAGGGCCGTCTTAACAACCCCTACCTACACAACCACAGCAAATCACATACGAAAATGGGGCACATATGCTCGTGGGAACTGCGGGCAACTGCCCATGCGTTAAGATGGCCCTGACAAAACTACATCTAAATAATGATAAAATAGTAAACTTATAGTCATCCTAGGGTGACACGAGTTCTTATAATACAATCTAATTTTACACGAGTAAACTACCAACAAATAGTGAACCAAGTTTATGGCGTTAGTAAGATAAGACGCAGTGTTAATGGGCCGCACCAATGAAGTTGGAACCTCGATCTGATCGTGTTTGTGGGACGGGTACTTTTAGAGCCTCAAAGCAGCGTAGGCTGTTTATGAATGTCAAGCATTTCCAAGTGAATTGCACGCGATGTCATGCAAGTAAAAGTGAGGCCGTACGCTCGCCTTAGCAAAACGAACAATACTGGAGTACATAAATGGCCGTGACGGCTCAAGCCTGACATCTCATGTTGTAATATCCACTAGTTTTAATTATATCATTATAGTCTTATATTGTGGCACAGCTACTACTACTCCTAATGATTTGTTGTCCATTGTTAGCCTGATAAAGTCTGCGTTCTCAACTGGCGTCATCACCTATTAATTGTTCTACTGAATAGAACATGTTGAAACATGGTGGCAGCGGTTTGAAAAAGAAGCTAAATCCACGAACTATAAAGGTAACCAATTGTCAATGACCGTGCAAGCACATAAACATACAAATTTGATGTTGGAACTGGATACTATTGAGCGATAATATGTGAATTGAAGAAAATGGCTGATGACGGCGACCACGTTAACAACCAAGCAGGTCCACCACGTTTGTCTCACCTGAGAGTGAACCCTCCACAAACACTAACTATGATGTATTTGAAAGAAGAGGACTGGAAGCTGTGGAAGCAGGAATGGAAGAATTATGCCAAAATTACCCAGCTTGATAAACATCCCGAAGATGTACAGACCTCTTTACTATTACATTGTGCACGGAGGAACATTCTTAGAATATAAAATGCATTCGAATTCACGACAGGTGAATCCGACACAAACCCACAAACTGTGCTCGAAAAGTTGGATGAATACTTTACAGGCGAGATTAATGAAACAATGGAACAATTCAATTTCAACAAAAGAAACCAAGCAATGGATGAAAATGTTGATATTTATGTCACTTGCCTGAGAACTATAGCAAAAACATGCAACTTCTGTGACACTTGTGGAGACAGTCTGATCCGTGACAGAATAATTATGGGAATCAGATATGAAGGCTATGAGAACAGTCAAGCTGATTTATTGAAGGTGGGTAAACTTACCCTCAAGGAGTGTATTAACATTTGCCACAGTGCCGAAGCAACAAAAGGGCATATGAAACTGAAGTCTTCAATTGTGAAAGAGGATATACACAAAGTCTGTGTGCGCTCAAAATATAACCCCAAGAGGCCGGTGAATGACAGAGGCAAGCATCAAAAGTACAGTGCAAAAGGAACTATGAGCAGATGTAAATTCTGTGGACAGGAACATGTTTTTAAGAAATTCTGAATGTCCTGCATGGGGAGCTATCTGCAAGAAATGTCACCATCGAAACTATTTTGCTATTGTATACAAGAATAGCAACAATAAACCGAAGAAGGTCCATGCAGTTCAGAAATATGAGAATGACTCCAGCAGTGATTCAAGCAGTGTCGACTACATTGATACTGTACGTCATCACATCTATACTGTCAGCGACGAGTTGAGCAAAACACTGTATGCGTCGATTAAAGTAAACAAACAGGCAGTGAAGTTTCAGATAGACCCTGGTGCCACTATAAATGTGATACCAAGAAGATTCGTGAAGAATATCCAACTACCGTCAACTATGACAACCTAGCACAGATACATGCAACTCATGAATTTACAGAACCTACTGTACTGACTGATTATCCAGCGGTATTTGATGGTGGTCTGGGTATACTACCAGGAGTAGGACATCTACATATCGATGATACTATCCAACCAGTCTCTAGTAGACCCAGGAGAATACCCATCACTCTGGAGAAAGAGGTATCCCGAGAACTGGACAACCTAGTGAAGTAAGGTGTAATCTGTCCAGTAAATGAGCCATCAGAATGGGTGAGTCAGATGGCAGTTACTACTCATAAGTCAGGAGCTATCAGAATATGTATTGACCCGAGGCCTTTGAATGTAGCACTTAAGCATTCACACTACCAACTTCCAACAACAGATGAAGTTCGGCCGAAACTAGTGAATGCACTAATAATATCCAAACTAGATCTAGAGCAGGCATTCTGGCACTGCAACTAGATGAAGAGTCGAGTAAACTAACTACATTTGCAACTCACAAAGGCAGATTTAGATGACTAAGATTACCATTTGGAACTAGTGTGAGCAGTGAGGAATTCCAGAAAAGGCTAAACCAGGCTTTGGATGACATTGATGCAATAGTTTGTGCAGCAGATGATATCCTTGTCTATGGTGTAGGTGATACAACAAAAGATGCCTGAGATGATAGATCACCAGAAGAAGTTAACACTATTGTTAAAGAGATGCACCAAACTAGGAATTAAACTCAACAAGGCTAAATCAATATTCTGTTGTACAGAAGTACCGTTCCTCGGACATCTGATAACCAGTGAAGGTCTAAAACCGGACCCAGGAAAGATTGATGCCATCCTGAAGATACAACAACTTACCGTAGTCCAGGAAGTACAAAGGCTAAATGGAACTGTGACTTATCTGGCACGTTTCTTACCATAGTTATCATCAGTTATGCAACCTCTGATGAAACTAACCAGGAAGGAGCAACCATGGATTTGGGGGCGAGAACAAGCGAAGGCATTCTCTGATGTGCAGAAGCTTGTAACCCAAGCACTAGTTCTAACGTACTTTGATGTCAACAAACCTATCACTGTTCAGTGCGATTCAAGTGAAAAAGGAATGGGTGCAGTACTACTCCAAGATGGTTGACCTGTTGTGTATGCCAGCCGAGCACTACGAGATACTGAAACAAAATATGCTCAGATAGAAAAGGAAATGCTCGCTATTGTCTGGAGTCTGGAGCGTTTTCACCAGTACACATTTGATTTGGAAAGCACATAGTAGTACAGAGTGACCATAAACCACTAGAATCATTGATGTGTAAGCCACTCTCCAAAGCCCCGCGCAGACTACAAGGCATGATGATGAGTCTTATGAAATATGACACAGAAATCATATATACCAAGGGAACCAACATATTCATTGCTGACATGCTATCACGTGCATATGTGAACTACCCTAGTACTGAACAATCTGACTTAGAACATATACATGCTGTTCAACATCTTCCAATCCGTCAGGAACGTTTGAAACAGATACAGCTTGAGACTGAAAGAGATGATAACCTTCAAGCTCTAAAACAAATCATCATGCATGGATGGCCAGACCAGAAATCCGATGTACCACCTAATTTGATACCATACTATGGTATGCGTGATGAATTAACCACACAGAATGGTCTTGTTTTCAAAGGTGAACAGATCGTCATACCCATTGGTCTTCAAGCTGACATGAAGAAAGCAGTTCATTCATCGCATATTGGGATTGAAGGTTGTTTAAGAAGAGCCAGAGAATGTCTCTTCTGGCCAGGTATGTCATCAGAAATGAAACAATACATCAGTACGTGTGAAACATGCCGAATGTTCGAAATAGCACCAGCTAAGGAAACCCTGATGTCTCACGATGTACCCGACCGACCTTGGCAAAAAGTAGGGATTGACCTACTCACTCACAAATCAGTTGACTATGTAATAACAGTGGACTATTTCTCCAACCTCTGGGAAATTGATAAACTTAATCGTACAACCTCGAATGCCGTGATTAAGCACACTTTTCAAGATATGGCATACCAACTACGGCTATGACGGACAATGGGCCTCAGTTCACAGCAGAGGAGTTCCGTAAATTCGCACAGAAGTATGACTTGAACATGTCACATCCAGTCCACACTACCAGCGGTCCAATGGCAAAGTTGAAGCAGCAGTAAAATCAGCCAAATGTATGCTGAAGAAAACACGTGAATCAGGAGCTGATCAGTATCTGGCATTATTGGACATTCGCAACACACCCACAAGTGGCCTACCTAGCCCAGCCCAACGCCTAATGAATAGACGTCCACGTACATTACTACTAATAACTGATCATTTGCTGGAGCCCGCTTTACACACAGACACAAAGTCAAAGTTACAATATGCTAAATACCAACAAGCAGCATATAACCGAAATGCCAAATACTTAGTTTTTTCTAGAAGAAGGCAATGTAGTAAGGATGAAGCCATATTCTCCAAATGTTACTTGTAAAAAGGGTGTTATAACCAAACGTCTAGATGAAAGATCATATCAAGTGGATACAGATTCTGGAACTTACCGCCGCAACCGATCTCACTTACGCAAGACCAATGAATCAAACCCTCTAAATGATGCCTATTCGTCAACCACCAATGCCAAAGTGAAGCGTTATTTAGCTGACCAACCAGCAATGAGTGATTACTCTACACCTACACCAGTAAGCAAAGATGTCTATAATGACACACCAACGTCTACCCAGCAGAACAACACACCTGCTCCAATGCCAACGCCTACCCAGCAGAACACCACATCTGCTCCAATGCCGAAACCGACTCGTGTATCACAAAGATCAACCAAGGGAATAGCACCAGCAAAATTAAACCTATGAACAATATTCAAGTGTTTATTCATATCACCACTGATTTAATCATTTTGATTTACATGTATCATACATTGTTTGGTAACTTCAAAAACAATGGAAAAAGAAGGATATTGTAATATCCACTAGTTTTAATTATATCAGTATAGTCTTATATTGTGGCACAGCTACTACTACTCCTTTGTATATAATGATATCACCCTATTGTGGTGCCACCTACCGATTTATTGTCTATTGTTAGCCCAATAAAAGCCATGCGTTCTCAACTGGCGTTATCAGTGAGCTCCGGTGGCCTAGCGGTTAAGCAGTTGGCACTTGGTGCCAAAGGTCGCAGGTTCGAACCCCGCAAGAGGTCGAAACTTTTCCAGGGATTAATTTCTCGGTTCACTACATCGTGGGTGGCTAACCACGTTAAATGGCGCTGCCGTCTCCACTGAATTATTTAAAATAAAGGGGGACGTTAAAGACCCCCCTGAGGACGTAAAACACTCTGGCAGTGACCAACCTCAGGGTATTTCGGCTCCATCTTTCCGTACTGCTCCCCTTTTGAGTGGTGGGGGAGGAGGTTTCTCAACCACTCCAACATAGAGGCTGTGCTGATTAAGCGACAGCCTGGGGATTCTCCCCGAACAACAAAACCAAACTGGCCTTATCACTTGTTAATTGTTCTACTGAATAGAACATATTGAAACATCTCCAGCCTGCCATCTGGAAGTTCGGTTATTTTCCCCTTGGGCTTTCCCTCGCTGTTTCCGGCTTATTACCCACTCGTAGATATGAGCCAATACTGCTCTGCTTTACCCAACAATGCAGTATCCACTGGGACGCAGCCAGTTATTGGTGAGAGATCTAACCTAACGGATTATATAACTGATGCAACGGTGGATAGTATTCCACGACGAGTCGTATGTTAATCGAAATTGAAAATTATCGTTTTCAACCCACTACTGCATCCCGAGAGGCCTTTAGACTGGTAGACGATTGAAATAAAAGTCAAAACTCTCACAGTCTGTCGCATGTATTGGTTCAAAGACAAGTTGACTGTTAGACACGAACTTGTGTAGATGGATGCTTCCTTTCGCACACATATCACGGGCGTCTTTTATCACTTGAATCACTTCTGAGATTGTTTCGAAGCTCACCAATCCGTCATCAACATAGAAATCTTTTGTTATAAACTTGCTAACTGCAATGTCATAGCATTCCTTATAATCGCTTGCAATTTACTTTGGTGCAGAGTTTGCGCAACCGAGAGACGAATCTGAACCAAACAAATGAACTTTCTTTCGACAGACGGAAGGCTCTGCGCTTAGGTCACTATTTGTCACCACAGAAAACGTAGGTATTCTGCATTTACTCGAAACTGGTGGATGATAATGATGATTGGTGTTTTACGGCCACTTTTGTGCATAAGGTAGGCTAAATAGGCCGAGCGACCTCCAAAGGTAATGAAGCGAAGTCAAAGATGAAACACTTCAGATATGCCCACGCCGAGATTCGAACACCGGTGGTAGTGATCTGTAATCCAACACGCTACCGCTAGACCACGGAAGCGCCCCTCGAAACTGGTGGAACATACGTTCAATGTCAATCGTGGTTGCAACTTAACATCCATAAAGATCCTGTAGTCAGCGAGGAATTTCGGGTTCGACTGTAGGCGACGTTTAAGTATATCCATATGCTTTATCACTGCATATTTATTGTTCGGCAAATCGATCTTGTTCTATCTGAAAGGCAGCAACATTTCATAAAATCCATCTTCCTGTTGGTGGATGTCGTGTTAGATGATATTCGTGAATGTTATCGTCTAGTTTTCGTCTAACTTTCTTTGAGGAAAAATTATCTCTAATATCTTTCTCACCTGTGAGATGAATTGCTCTTCGATGTCGGTACAACAGGAAAAAATGCACCTCATTTGGAGTCTATTGTTTGCTGATGTCCAGTCTTAACTTATCTGACACCGCTATGGTAATAGTTCGATTAGTTGTTTCGGTTTGGTCCTAACCTTCTTCGCTGCACAGTGTTGTCCTAACACAAATCGTTTTTTGTTTTGTTTTGTTTGAGGCGAATGGAAATCCTTTGGAGCAAGGGTCTGCTGGCAATCATAACCAATAAGGAGGCCAACTTCAGAGCTCTGCATCGGTACTATATCCACCCAGGTGCTCAAGGTGGGGCCATCTTTGTTGTTGTGCCTGGTGTTAGGATATGCGAGCGCTGAACGGTTATGAATTATCGTGAAGATGATACTGATAGCTGTATTCTTGTTGTGGAGTCTAAGCCTCTCACTTGGAGATTTGTAAATTTCTTGCAGTCGATGAAGGAGGTAGATGTCATAGTAGATAGCTTCAATCTTGCTAATTCATACTGAGCTCACTTTTGATATTCCAAGTCTCGTCTTCCCTTTTCGAGTTGCTCTTCTACCTGGGATCTTCTTAGTCTCTTCTTTTCTTGCATCTCTCTCTCTCTCTCTCTCTCTCTCTCTCTCTCTCTCTCTCCGTGCAATGCTGGTGTCTGCTCTAGCGGAAGATTGCGCCTTGGTGAGGTTGTTGAGACATTCGACAGAGTTGAACTGGGGTGTGTGGAGCCTCACCTACTGCTTTGATTGGAGTGGCACGAACGATGAGACTGGTCGGAACTCCATTGCGTGGGATTGGTTTTCTGACCGTTCTAACAGCCTACCGATATCGCGTTCGGTGCAATCAGACACCAGTCGCACCTCCGATAGGACAGTACTTCTCTTCCTGATTTCTTCATCGCTGAACTCTAGGTCAACTAGATTTGACTTCAGCTGTTTTAAAGTATTTTCCGCTAGTTCTCTGGGGCAATAATCTTCCAACAGGCTGTCTGCATTGTCCCAACTCGCTTTACATTTCTTGTATGCCAACCAAGATTTCACTATTCTGCGTAGGTTTATGAAACCTCGAGATTCTTTTAGTCCGTTCTTAATGATCTTCCTATTGGGCGTGGTCGTTGATTGTTTCGTCCATCATTTTAAAGATACGGGGGGGGGGGCGATTTTGTTGCTACTGTGGTATTATTTTATATCTGGCAGTCCTGTAAATAGTCTGTCAAGTCTTAATCTTACTGTCTTTGTCTTGCATAGATGATCAGTTAATACGAATATGTCGGATAAACGAGAATTTCAGAATATCGTGTCAGTGACATACCGGTAGTCTGTGTCATACATTTTTAAATCATAAAAATATACCTTCGTATTTAAACCGATATTCAATAACCGTGCGCAAGATGCGGAATGGCATTGAAACCATTGATCATTTTGATGTTTGTTAATTACAGACACTATAAAGAAATGCCCGTGTCACTTACTCCATCAGATTAACCCATTATCTGCTCATTGGAAAGATCACACATTTGTGTTTTTAATTAGCTATGAATTTTTATGATTGGCTATTAGATAGCCACAGGCAATTGAAGCATCGTGTGTCGGTGTGTCTTGCATGACTAAACCAGCGGAAATATTTGGCAACATTTTGGTGTTGTCGGATTATCGAGGTAATTTTACATGAAATGTCACATTCTGTTGGCAAAATGAAATGTCGGAACGCGGAACACAATTTCGTCGGATTAAAGAGTAATTTATAATGGAGCTAAATCCGTCCAGGCAATAATGTGTCGGATGGTAGATTTGTCGGATAAACGATGTCCGGATTAACGGATTCTGAATGTATGTATATATATATATATATATATATATATATATATATACCATGTGACCATTGTGCTGGACCACAGATCACTACCACCCGTGTTCGAATCCCGGCGTGGGCATATCTGAAGGTTGTTTCGTCTTTCACTTCGTCTCATTACCTTTGGAAGTCGTTCGGCCCATTTAGCCTACCTTGTGCACAAATGTGGCCGTAAAACATCAATCATCATCATCACAACGGTGCATCCAACGTTACAATGGCCGCAAGGCTAAGCATAACATACTCTTGTTCACAACGAATTAAACAAAACGTATCATTAAACTAAAAAGTCTGACCAAAATTATAAACGTTTGGCCATCCAAAGGTGACACGTGTTTTTACAATAAAATCTAGTTTTACACCAGTAAAGCAACAACAAATAGTGAACTAAATTTATGACGTAATAAGGTAAGACGCGGTGTAAAAAGACATAAGCAAAACGCTGACTATTTCGCAGTTATATGTCTACATCTCATACACGTATTACAAATTAGGTCAACAGTTTACAACAGGCAAGACATAATTTTTTGGTAAACAAAGCATTCAGTGACTACAATCAGAATATTATGATATATTTTATACGTTGTAGAGACGGAATTTGTATAGTAATTAATACTAATGATCGTGGTACCATAAGAAAGGCTTGCACGTGACTTCAGGTCAGAATGCAATTATCTGTGATTGTCTTAAAATGTATATTTTACTTTTGTTCAGTAGCATGTCCATTAATTTGCTCTTTTTTGGCAACAATGGTTTTTCTGGTCATTTAAAAACATTTCCTTTCATGTTTATGCGTACTATAAACAAGATTGCGTGAATGCAAACACATTTTGTATATCGTGATTCCTATCGCGTGTATACAGCGCCGTATTATCCATAGGCCTGAATAGGCTGAAGCCTAGAGGGCCCCGCAAGGATAAGGATCCACATAGTTATTATTTACTGTTATTAATGCCCTATATAGTGGGTTGCCCGGACACTCAGTCATTTCAAATTGATGCAAGTTTCGTTTTCAGTACTGATTTGAAGGTAATGAATGATCTATGGACCAATTTTCAAGCACTCAGATAACCTCAAAAAGGTTTTTGCCCATTTTTTTTTAAATGGCGGCCATCGAAAATCGTGAATTTTCATGTAATGTCTATGTAATGTAACTTTGTTTTGGCTATACTAAAGCTAGTATTGTGGATGGAATGAACTAGAATTGAAACATTGATGTTTCAAATATTCTGGTATGCAAAAATGAATGATGGCTGTCAATTCCGGGTTTTGTTTTCGCTTTATGTCTCATTACTTCTCTCCTATTTAACATATAACGGTGATTATGGTGTCTATATCTAGGATTTTATGTATGGGTAATTGAATAAAAATGAATTAGGCATGACTGAAACAATAATTACCAAAAGTGATGACGCAAATCAGGTATTTTTATAACTTTCCTGTTGAACTTTTTTTGTCTTTTTATCAGGGCCGTGTAATACAGCTAGTTGGCTAGACATAGTTTGTCTCTTTTCAAAAAGGAAACCGAAGAAAACCCACCATTATTTGACCACGTTTTCTTTCCAGCTTTCAGATATCATGGATAGCTGAGAAGCTAAAATGGGAGTTGTCATTGCAGTGCAAATAAATATAAAAATATCCTTCATAAACCCAACATTTTTGTGCATCAAGAAGGCAGTTATTTAAATAAAATTAATTTGGTCTTTTCATGTCTTTCTGAGATGGCTGGGAGAGCAAGATGGCAGTTGTGCATTCCATGCCAAAAACAAACCCAGGAAGAGCTTGTTTGTCCTCTTGCGAATCCAGTCGTCAAAAAGGAGCCTACACATATATTATTAGCCTTGTAAGTCAGTTAAGAGCAATTGGTGCTGACCCCGACATAGAACTTCCAGATGAAGAATCCATGCACAAGAATCGTGTTTCCGGTCACAAATCATGTCGTCAGCAATTAGCATGCAAAGAAACGTCATTATGAAGGATTGCATTCTGAAACACAAATCCCGGCGGACTAGTGCAGCTGTTAATCGTAATCTGTGTCTCTTCTGTGGTGACGAAACAAATACAGCAGACCATTCTATCCAGAAGGTTAATCTCACCCATCAGATCCACGACAAGGCAGCCGCACTGGGGTGAAGAAGGCGATTTGGTCGCCATTGAGGTCATGTATCATCGGAATTGCTACACTCGGTTTACCCGCCATTACGATGTGATTTGTAAACAAGACACAGCTAGCGAAAATCGTGAAGCCACAGCAGAAAAGAAGAAGTTGCTGGAGGTCGTAGAATGTTTGTATTACAAGATCTGACAGATATGATGACGGAGAGATTACAAGAACATAAAATCTAAAGGAAAAAGTCTTCGAACAATTCCCGAATTGTACAGAGCAGAAAGATATCAGAGACCGAGTTTTCATCATTTGTTCGAAGACAGCTAGAAAGATCATATCAGATACAACTCAAACATCACATGAGGAAGCAAACACATTACTAATGGGAGCGTCCATTCTCCGTAAAGCTGTTTTGGAACATGACAGTTAAAGGTTTATGGTTCGTTTCCCAATTGTTGTGAAGAATCAGCTGTTCCAAAACGTATGAAATATTTCTTCCGTCAACTCCTCGCAGGACCCAAATCATCGCCAGAACAAGATAATTCCAGGAAGATCCTCTCTGTGAGTCAGGTAGCCATGTTAAATATAGCTTCTCTTTCTGCGATCTTGGATTTTGAGCCTCCAGTTGCAGTGTTCCTTGCTCTGAAATTCCATTCACAAACAAGAAGCAACAAATTGGTAGAACTACTACACAAATATGCTCTGGGCGTATCATATAAGAAAGATCTCACCATTGAAGTTAACTTTGCACAGGCTATTGCAGATCAAAGAAGGAACAACACCGATATAGTCTGTCCTACAAATTCGCGTCAGCACATTTTCACAGTAGCAGCACTGGATAACTTGGATCGAATCCCACATCACGCACTGCAAACTCATCATTCCACGGAACTGGGATTTCAATTTTTCAGCTTCCTTCATCACAGAAGCCTGGTTTGGACCTAGAATATCTACGAATCAACTCACAGAAAGCTGGAGCAGGAATCAGTGGACCCATCCTGCCACTTTCATATACATTTGGGCCACCTGTGGGCCGAAATCTTATCACCCAACTTCCGGTAAAAGATGTGCAGTCAGTGGGAACGAATTCATTCGGTGAGAAACAACCAGAACAGGCATAGACGACGACAGTATATGACACCTATATATGGATGCCGATACAGAAAGAGGCACTCCAGTTATGTGGTCTTCATTCCATACTGCTCGATCAGATGCTGTTGGACAACCGTAAAAAGGCATTGAAGCCCTCTTGCCTCTTTGCAATTAGTGAAAAAGACAACTGAGCACCCTAACCCACACCAAATCCGTTTTGGTAGTGGACCAACCACTATATGGCCTCGCAAAAATGCAGTGGTGCATCCCTGAAATATTCGGGGAAGACAAGTTTGGGGTGATGCTAGGTGGACTTCCCATTGAAATAGCTTTGCGGAGCACCATGGGAGATCTTCTGCTACGGTCTGGATGGCCTGAAGTGCTGAACGAAGCTGGGCTAGTGAACACACAAGCAGCAGCAACAGCCTTTTGAAAGCAACCAATCCAATGACAATAAGTCATGCCCATCAAATTACTGTTGACAGCCTTCTGAAGCGCTCCTATGAGGATAGTGGAACCGATATGATCATTGAGGATTGGCCGTGGTAGCTTCTCAAGAGACCCCAACATTCAAATTGTGGCTCCTCATATACAAGTACCAAAAAATCATATTCATGTTCATCTGGGCACATCGGGAACAAACTCATGGTCACTACCTTCGGAAGCTTGTGCCTTTGTTCTTTGCTCTCGACCACCAGAACTATGCCAGACGGCTTCCCATCCATATCCGAGACCTGGAAGTTCTCCCAAATGCTATCCAGGTAGAGTTTGAGCAGGGATACTGGACAATAACTCGAAGCAATAGGTGTTTTTCATCCATACCAATTAATCATGCACATGAGCAAGCCAAAACAAGAGTAAAAGGTGTTGCTGAGCACGGTGAATACTTTGTAGGACATTGAAGATCTGGTTACGTTAGACACCAAGTTGTGTGAGTCTGCGGCTGCCGCCGTATCTGTCCGTATGGTCGAGTCTATCGGACAAGAGCAGTACAACAACTTCAAGGAGAGTGAGCTTGGCTCAAATGACACACTTCTCACAGCGCTTATCAAGCTAAACAACTTACTGTTGTTCCATGACAAGAAAACGCAGAATAAAACAAGTACGCACAAAATGCGGCACTTCATACATCAACGAGAGCTCTATGGGCAAACTTTTGTTGCACAAGACAGCCGAGGGGGCATTTGAAGGTGTTTTTTCGTCATGAATCTTCACCATACCCACCTGCATTGTCATCCGAAGGGTCACTAAACCTTTGCATCAAGTCTGTTGGTATACATCATTGCGGCTGGTACGAGTAGCGCCATTTCTGTCGACGAGGATCTATTTGCATCAGGTTTTTATGACTTTATAATTATTGACGGTAGAGTACTGATACACTCACTTCCTGGTATTACTATCCAAGGCAAGACCTTTGATTCATATTTCGATTAAGCATTCTGCCCAAGAGTTGACCATGACTTGAAACGGTCGACAAGAGTAGACATTGTCTGGGACCAGTATCGTGCACTGACAATCAAAGGAGGCAGACGGGTAAAACGAGGACCAGGCACCCACCCGGCAACGCTTATCTAGTACTACCCAAATCCCAGGAAATTAACAGATATTTCTGGCGAACGTTGATAACAAGAAGAAACTGTTCTCATTCCTGTCACAAAAGATCGCAGAAGGACAATTCCCAGACTACAAGGATGTCTAATTTACTGGATTAATGCAACCATGAGGAAGGTGATACTCGTGTCATAGTACATCTCCTACACGCCATCCAAACATCGTCACTTGGAATGGTTCATACTGGACACAGATGTTGTCGTAATCCTTCTGAGTAATTTCCATCACATCAAGGCTCTGAATCCAGCCGCAGAAATTCGGATATCCTTCAAAACGCGAAAGACAACCAGAATTATCTCACTGAACACTATCGCCACAAACCTTGGTACCATGACATGCAAATCCATGGCCCTCTTTTACGCATTCACAGAATCAGACAGTAAGTCTTCCTTCAAGTTCAAGGATAAATGATATTGCTACAAACTGATGCTAGCCCTGATTTATGAATTTGCAACTATCGTTGAAACTCCATTCCAAATATCACCAAGGCTGATAGAAGTAGCAACACATTTTGTCTGTAGGCTGTACTCCAGTAAGTCAAATGAGGACAATGGTGTTGACCTCGTCCGATTGTAGGTGTTCTCATAGACTATGGACGTGGAGAGAATTCCCTCAACGAGTGATGTTTTGTATCAAAATCTCAAAAGGAGTGTCTTTCAAGCAAGCATCTGGACAACAGCTCAAAGGTCCATGATGCCTATCAACAACCCAACTAATCATGGATAGAAGGAAGAGGACAACAAGCTGCTTCCCATTTGGATCTCGCTACCCCTCGCCAAGGATGTACTCCGGCTAGATGTGAAGTGCACGTGCACAATTACTTGCTCTCGGTGCAAGTCCGCGAGGGCAAAGTTGAAGTGCACAAGTCTGTGCAAATGCGCAAAGTGGCTGGAACGGAACGATTTCCAAGACGGATATGTATATATGGTCGATTTGTTAGACACTTTCTTATTAAAACTATTGTTCAAGGAGTTATTCAATGTGCAGTTACCACAATATAGTAGTACAGTTAAAAGATGAATAAAATTAGAAAGAAAAATCATTATTTATAGTATTTATTGACTCAGTGATGTGAAATATCATATACATATCATACAATCATGTTTATTTTAATTGTATTCAATTACCAATGCATGAAAACCTAGGTATAGACACAAAAATCGCCATTTTATGTTCAATATGACAGACGTTAGGAGGCTTAAAGCGAAAAAACAAATTGGGAGCCATCGTTGATTTCTTGCATACCAGAATATTCAAAACATCAATATTTCAACTACAGAAACTGCGTAAAAATTATGAGCTTTAGAAAAATTAAATTGTCACGTTTTTCGATGGCGGCCATTTTGAAAAACGTGCAAAAATGTTAATCTTACCTAGATTTCGGCGTAATTTTACCACAGAACTTGCATCTGTGATCTGTCATGGAGAACTGATGTCATGATCTAATTATATTCCTGGGTGTGAGCACTAGGTTAAAGTAATTGTCTAAATGCCACCTGATCCGCTGGTCTTCCTCGATGTTTATATATTTACTTCGTGTATTATTCAACATCAGAAAACAGATAAATACATACAAAACCGCTTCGATCGTTATAGAGGGGCTCCCTAAAGTCGGGATGTGTTGGGACACTTGCTATAATCATTGTTACCATCCTTCGAACATAGTTCCTACAGCCAAGGAAATATTATTTTCCAGGACAAAATTACCATTTTCCAGGACGAAATATACAAGATTTAAAGGTAATAAATCAAGATGTGTGTGCAAAAGCATATCATATTTAATCAATGTATGATCGACCATCGACATTTTTACAATACAGCCTCCTCCTGACCCCTTCTAGCTGTCTGATGCACCCATTTCTAGTTCAATTTTAACTAACATCGGATATCAAGACTATGTACCGGTATTTTATTTATTCTATAATCGAACTTTTCGTATACAGACATAATAAATTACAGTACATTTTCAGGACCTGGAAAATGAATTTATTTTCCAGGATTTCCAAGTTTTCTAGGACGTTATGGAAAATGAATTTATTCTCTAGGATTTGCAAGTTTTGGGTACCCGGCTTGAAACATGCATTGGCTGTCGGTCAAACTGTGTATCCATTTCAAAGTGTTTTTAACTAGTTAAAAATCTAACATTGGCACTGTACTTAAATATATCTCTGAACTCCTGTTATAAGGTATAATCACACTAAATATCAGCTCATCCTGTCAGATATCGGTCCATTTACCTGGATGTCGTCTCAAGCCAGATAGCGATTGTGTGCTTAGTGTAACTAACCCCATTTACAAAGTTTATAACTAAGATTTTAAGTGCACTGTCTGTTAAAAGGTTTAAATCTGTTATAAAAACTTAACCGTTGGAGTTTACTGAATGTATATTATTAATATCATCATCATCATGTATATCAAGTGTAACCCTCTCTGTCATTCCGCTACTCAGTTTGTTCCACACGACAGTTTGATACCATATGAGATGAAGTAGGTCTGAAACATCCCATTCATAACATTCCGATGGGTTCACATTCTTCGGTTTACAATATTTATATGTTTATATTTATATGCCATTCATTCCAAAACGTACACATCTACAGAGAGGCATTACTTAGTCATTCCATTTCTTTGTTTTATTTTCTAATAACACAAAACATACAATGTTTGCGCAACTAAATGACATTATGCCAACCATCTTCACCTAAACACAAACACTTCCACAGATGTCCCCTCATCACGTTGATTCGTACCTCATCATTGCTCATTTTCATATCATCGTCATCATCATCATCATCATCATCATCTCATTAGTTCGATTATAAACACTACTCAACCAGCAATCCTAACCGTATTTTGACATTCCGTTACACAACCAAACAGAAAGCTAAACTGACCATCATCACGGCCAGCCAACTTAATTATCTCGACAAAGAGGAATGATAAAGATAAATAAATGAAAGGATTAAACGTAACCGATAATTACCACCACCAATTAAGCAAAATATAGCTAAAGTGTAATCATGCAAGCGTCACAGATATAATATTAAACAATGAATTATATAAGTATTTTGAATTAATTACAGCTCGAATAATAGACAATAGCTTATCTATATGCGATTAACATGCTAACAACCTGTATATAAACATCAACAATCTGAAGAATATCAACTCATCAATTAATAATTATAATAACGATAACAATAATGATAATAACAATTACATTTCTAATTAGCAATTACAATATAGTAAAATGGCCCCCAATTTTAAAATCTTAACTGGTAACTCAAATTAGTCTGAACCTTCTGCAACAACAACAACAAAAAAACAGAACTGATAAGACAATGACTGAGATAAAACATGATTAACTAAAATGGAATGTCACACAAGTAATGTATTTGAACCGAGACACTAAAGATTAAAACATTTCCGAAAATTATGCTAGGAAATACGTAGATATCATATCTCAGTGTAGACTGAACCGGTAGTATTATATATATATATATATATATATATATATATGTTGTACATATATACTTAAAAAATTAAATTAAGACATCATTTAAATGGGCCAAATTGTCAATAATATGGGTTTGCCATTATCATACAATTATTGGTTAATGTTTTCACATCAATAGTTAGTTTGCTGAATAGACATTATCATATGAGAAAAAGTACATAATATGCGTAATTTATTTCTAAAAAGATTCTAAAATGCACTTTTAATTTGATTCAATACACACGTATACATGAATATATGTATGGACAGACATACACACACAGAACGTCATACATATATACATGTGCACGCATATACAGATGTTTCATTTCAGCTTTTTTCAATAATTGCGTTCATCTGTGTCTCGAGAACATGATCGTGGTTTAGATGTTGATATAACATTTGGATCTAACATAATTGCCACCAGCCACAAGGTACCTCACTCTAGTAGTCATCTAACTGATTAGTCGTCATCCGTATGATGATCCCATGTACAGAAAAATGCTATGGCTATCTGTTTACACATTACCATTCCTCCTGCGGACTAGTCAGTTGTTAGCACGAACAACTCCACCCTACACACATATCAGTGAGTAGCAGCGAGAGCATATCACAATGACTAAAACACACACACATACACACACACACGCATACTTTTATATACAGGTGACCAGATGAAGGGCCTGAGATGTCTTTCAACATTACAGCGTACACAAGAACATACAGGATTCGCTGCTATTAATACCATCACAAAGACAGAGACTAGAAAGAAACCACTTTCAATAATTAGAGAAGATGTGTGGAATGAAAAAAGAAATACGCTTTAGTAAATGGTCATAGATATCGTAGTTATTACTTGCTTATTTAATATTGCGCCAAACTGATCTGCAAAAATTCGTTTTTGAAACTACTGACACCTAGAATATAAAAACCTACAAATAAACAAATCCACTAAAAACAATTTAAAACGGTTTACTCCATTCTGGTAGCAAGCATTCCAGTGACCAATGTGATAAAGAATGAAAACCAAAACAATTTACAAGAAGATACCTGAAGAAAAAAAACTCAGTGTGACCTATGGTTTATGGGAATATGCTATCCATAGTTAATAAAATATAAACATGAAAATGTCTTTGTGACGTTAAACATTAACAACAGCATATGACAACATCTCTACCATCAGTTATTAGTAATGTATTTACGTGTGATTCAGTACTCATTTTGACCTGGTTGATATACAGTTGACCCTCGTTTTACGGTCGTACAATTGTTCTGACCAGCACCAGAAACCTTAGTTTCAAAATGGAGAGCAGCTAGCCAGTGGTGATTCCATATGTTTCTCTCGTTCTGTTATATTTCGTATTAATAAACAGTACATTCAAGACATATATCTATGTTATGTGTTCAATACTGTAGCATGCAAAGATCTGGTGCTTGGTCTGTCGATGATCGTAGCTACATTTGGAAATAACATCGGATAAGACTCCTAACATTCCTCCGTAAATCGATGGGTGAAGTGTATTTAATAAACAACCAGCCGAGCCTTTCCGGAGATAACAGTGAATCATTTCCAAATCAAGGATTTCAACTCATAACAAAGATATCGCTGGTACGTCAAAACGACTGTGTACCAATAAAAATGACAAAAGTCAAGCATATGTGGCAAGATATGCACACAAAACCCCCACATGAAATAAAAACTAAAAACTAAAAACGCGATCCCTAGTATGCGGCTTGCCTAAAAACGTCAATAAATTCACCTAGAAAAATAACACAACTTCTCAGTTATACAATAAAAGCGAACAAACACAATATGAACTGCTCTACATATATACAAAAATAAGAAAGTTCTATATAGACGGTACTAGTTTGTTCAACCTACTTGTCAGAAGACGATGTACGTGTAGAACTGTGGATTAGCTAACCACTATACGGTAGCATATTTGTATAAAGTCATCTTGCATGGCAAATACATTTTCATCATTTCTCAATTTACGGATAAACAACTATTTTCAAACACGCCGGTGACACTTTTTGGACATGCTGTACAGAACTTTTAATAAAATATATCTATTACACTACCTCGTAAATATTCTTTCATGACAATGCAAACTACACATACTATCTGGATATAATATCTACACATTAGATATGGGTACATCAATGTACACTTTATATGAACAACAGAAGGTTTTGTGACCGCGAGGAAACATAGCTCAACATTTGGCCGAGTACACATTTTTGTCTCTAAGTAAAACAGGGTTCATTTAGGTTAAGTACAGCACTGTGTTTTGGCTTAATGCAGCTTATCCTGACTTTCCACTTCAGAGAACCACGCGGTAAGTAAAATGCCACACGATTGTCTGTGATCCAGCACACTGTTATTAAAATGTTGTATTAAATAGCACCACAACTGAGCAGACTTCTTGTATCAGTTAAACATGTTTACCCAAAATATATAATACATGTATGTACGTGTGTGTATATGCATGCATGTAAGTACATATGTATGTATGGACGCTAAAAGATATTTGGTAACAAAAACCTTGTCAGATGTGTCATGCACACTTAAACATCACAGAATGTGTTACTTTAGAATGTCTTAGGTAGTCACTTACAGAAAATACACACAAAAAGAAGAAAAAAAGACAACGCTTAAATATCCTGAACAAAACACCAACTAACTACACAAACAAATACTGACGAAAAGCGTTACAGTTCCACAATACTGGATAGGGCTCGGCCACAGGGGGGACACTTGTTTTTAAAACTCGGCTCCCTCAACCACTGACTGGTTAGAATTGCTGATAGCCTAATGGAGCAAAGGCCTGGTAACCTGGTCGAGAAAAAATTACAAGAAACAATATATTTATAATGCATAAGTATAAAATGTCTCGAAAAATATAATCAACGTCCATATTTTACTTTCATTACAAACGAGATTATTGAAAAAAAGAAAGTAAATGGCATGAATTAGGGATCACATTATCGAACAACTGATTGATATAATAATTTCATATAAATCAGACATCCAAATTAATCATATCATTACGTTATCGGCTTCTATTCTGTTCCCATTTCAAAACATTAAACAAAACACTCCTAAATCACCAGCATTATAATCAAAAGTGCAATATCAATATGTCGGCAAATAAATCAATATTATCGAATCCAATTATGCAAGACAATCCATAAAACTACTATTCGATATAAAGTATTTATATCCTATCCTATCTGATAATATACACACCATTATTAAGCTAAACTTAACTAGATCATATAAAAGCACCATGATAAAAGTTGTCTAGGTATGGCTTAGTTTGTAGCCGATTCCAACCTCGTGTCAAAAATGAGTACAGCAAGACGCCTGTATAACGGCCAGTTTTGGAATCATCCTATGAAAAAACTCATTAATAGAATTACATTATATGGGAGGAACTCTGACGCTGCAGACTATGATCCTTTTAAGGTACTCCCCACTGTTGTATGGTGGCTTCAAGCAGGCGTTTTACTGTACACGATTTGAAAAATTGACATATACAAGACGTTTGCAGCTCAAATATCTTTCGCACACACACGCACATCAGCAGTCAACTTGCCTGTAGGTGTCATTACAAAAGAAGGCTGACTAACAGCAGTAGGTAATGTAGCGGTATAGCTGAGATCTGCGTGTAGCCCACTAGCAGTGGCTGTAGCAGACCCATTGGTTAGTGTATAGGGGATCGTAGGGCCTAAGGCACGTCCCTGATATAGGCTAGCGGCAGCCACTGTAGCCTGAGGGGTGGGTGCTGGAGAAGTGGACACGTTAGCAGGGGACAGCACTGAGGAGGGAACCTGGTGATATCCTGTCTCAGCACTGGGTGAAACTGCACAGGAATAACCAAAATAGTACCTTAGTATATGCTAACGGTTATTAAGTTATACATTACATTGGTGTGTGTGTGTTCATGTGTGTGTGCGTGTGTGTGAACGTGAACAAATGGAATGACACCAAAGAAACACAGCAATCAAAAAAATTAAGATTCTTCATATTTTATAGTTCATCTTTGAAACAATATATCTTTTCCACACGAAAAGCAAACACAAGAGTTACTGAGATGGTTTTAAAATGTAGGAATATAACTTACAAAATACCCATCTACATGGCACAAATTATTGTACAGATTTTTCTGCGATATAATGTCAAGAAGTAGGTTCATAGTACGTATCTCTTCGTCTAAATTTTGAAACACAATTAAGTCACCAATATTTATAATTGCCATAATACAAATAATAAATATTAGCCGACTTTGATTTTTTTAAACACTTGTCAACCTCCTGTTAACGGGAGTTTTCTCCCAATTCTATAACTCTCTGCTCATACAGATATACAATAATGTAACCTCAGCTAGTCGGGTAATGGGGATTATCTTGTAAAAAGTAATACCATGCTCACGCGAATAAGGGCCTCTGTTTGAATAACGGCATGCTTGAACAAGGGCCATGGGTATAGCTTGCTTTAAAACAATATTAAGCACTGCAGCTTGAATAACGTCGGGGTCCCAGATATTTCCATGGATGATGTGAATCATCAAGTTTTCCTTTTTATATCGCTTGTGTGTTATTATCGCTTGTGTACAATGTGTACATAAACGCTTCAGAAATGAACTGTTTGAATGATTCATACTAATAGTTCACACATGAGGTACTAATAATCTTTCCTGGTCTTAATTCATTTGATAAATTATCAAAATTACAACATTTTATTAGATATTTACTTGCTTTTTATGTGATATTCCGGTGTAATGTTTTCCAGAGGTGGTTTGGGTTAGGTTTCCTTGTTAGTTCACATCCCCATAATTAATCACATGATCGATATATGGCAAGTCAAACATGTGTTTTAATAGAAATTAGCGCCGGAAAATCCACGCTGGAAATTGACTTTCATGTCAGGGAAACAAAAAGCACACATTTCAAGCACATTTAATGACCATAGAAAACAACTGAAGCCATTATTATAATGCGCATTATTGTAATTAAGGTAGAGCCAATAACAGAGCATTGTGCTGTATTATTCCGTTGGCCAAATTCGTTGCATCACAGTCAAACAAAAAACCTTTGGAATGCTTAATATTTTAGTTTTTGAGCCATAAATATGCATTAAAAGAAATAACGACCTCTGATTGAATAAGGGCATGCTTGAATAGGCGCCGGGAGAAAACAGTTCTTGAAATAAATAGCCGCCGGGGCCCTTATTGGCATGGGTACGGTACCCTGCCATATATGACAGGAGAATTGCTACATGTTCCTCTGACCTGGTTTGTCGCTATGCCATACTCACTCAGTAACTCACTGGCATCCACCCACCATCCTACCCATGCACCCATTCACAGTTAATTTTATACTTAATTACGGATATATTTAACTCTTTAAGTGAAATTCAACATTACAGTGAGATGCCTTCGACGATGCTTCTCTGGATTAAGTTGACAATCCTACTTTCTACTGCAAGCAGTTGCCGATTTTAGTAATCTTCCCAAAATAGAAGTCCTCAAGGTGAGGCTGATTTTTACATATTTGGACATTTGCATGGTAGTCTCACGATGTTAATAATTAATAACATCGACGATCAGCAGTGGTATTCATGTACTATGCTGTGTTTTCAGTCAAGACACCTGAGTTTGATTATCATCAAAACGCACAGGATCTTTCAGTTTAGAGATCGATTTCTGAGCTCAGAACATAATTTCTGATTCACCACATTATATGTCACCGCAAAGTCATTTAATTACATATAGTGGAGCTTCAAAATAACAGATTTAATCGCTTTTTAACGTTACTCCCAGATTCCAAACACTGACAATCAGTAGTGTTGGGCTATCAACTGGGGATGAAAACATGGAAAACGCCAAACGATTAGTTTAAATAAAGAGCTAAAAGTAAATAATAAAAGAACCTACATATTTTTGTATTAAAAACTATAACTTTATATTCATTGCCCTAAGAAACCATCCAGATGATTTGATTTTAAATCTTGATTAACTGTGTCAATGTTTATTTACCTCCTTCTAAAATACATATAATAATTCATGCACAAGTGCATTTACAAACTCTTACAAGGAGTATCAACAATGACCTATAATTTTCATACTTGGTATGTTTTTATTGTAGATTCCTAGATGTTGCCTAAATCCAATTATTATATTACGGCGTGGGCATATCTGAATGCTGTTTCGCCTTTGATTTCGCTTCATTGCTTTTGTGGAAGTCGCTCGGCCCATTTAGCCTACCATGTGCACAGAGTGGCCATAAAACACCAATCATCATCATCATCATCATCTTTAGTGAATACAAATAATAAGTCAGATCACAAACAGACATACATCAAATTTTCAGTGATCAAACTTAACAAATAAATGACAGACTGACTGATTATAACATCTGTCATCATTAAAGAACACAAGATTATAGTATGAAAACTTTCATATTGTATCACTGATTGTTTAATCTATTAACTAGCACAGATTGTTTTTGCAAACATCTGTTTATTGTGAATAATCTTCAGAAAGATACTTGCCTAATGATTATCATGATGATGATAATGTAACGTTTTACTGTTTTGTCTATGTTTATGCGTGTGTACCTGCACGCGTGCGCGTACGTGTCTGTATGTATGTATTAACTGATCAAAATATAATTAAATCTGACATGATTCCAATTTTTTTTAATGTCATCAGAAGCCAGATAATCAGCAGACACAGATCACTTTTGGAAAATGGTGTATGATGCGCTAGTAGTAAGTCAAATTTATTAATAATATTTCATCCTAGAGGAAGATGATGTATTATACAAAATCACATAACATCATTTGACTATCAATAAATTACAAATCATTTGTAGTCTGTATTTGCTAAAAGTGGCGTGATTCCGGTGAGAAAATCAAAATTGTAAACAATTACTGATCTCTATTTGAAACAAAATTTTGTATTTAGGATCACTTATAGACAATATACAACACTTATTTTACTGGTGATTATTAAACACACTCAAGTGATTAACAGAAGAAATGATTGAACTGGAGAAAAAGCTGCATTTAAGTAAACATATCCTAATAACAAAATGTCTAAATGAAATGCAGATTTTTGCCCAGTATAAACATTAATGGCGATGTTTTGGTTTCATCACTATAATAAATGTATAGACGTAGGCACAGTACCTTCTATTGGCACTCCAAGCTGCATAAGGACATATTCGGCAGCGAAGTTCTTAGCATCTTCCACAGTTCTACAGAGCTTATTGGGCTGGAAGACAGTACCCGCCAAGGCAGGTAATGACACCTGGTAACAAAACATGAAATGGAAATATGTAACAAAGAGAGCTACTGAAGCATAACAGATCATTCAATATGGTACAATTTAGTAGCACATAGACAGCTGATCATCTGGGCTAGGGAGGTACAGGAGATTACTGTATGATATTCTACAGATAGTTAGATTTGGAGGGGATTGTAGTTTCTGACTGCTTGTCTGGACACAGGAAAATAATGCTCACTCACACACACGCGCACGCACACACACACACACACAATTTATATATTGGAAAGCATTAAGTGGTACACACTGAGGTTAATAAATACCAAATAATATTAAAAACTAATTATAATATAAACATGCATATCAAACACCAATTTTATATAATACTAGACACAAAGGCAAAGTAATGGGAAAGGCTACATGCTAGTCAGGTGTGTGTAAAACTAGAACTGATCACAACAGTGTGTGTGTGTGTGTGTGTGTGTGTGTGTGTGTGTGTGCCTGTGGACACAAACATATTCATATAAAAAATCAAATAAAAATATTATTAAATTCTGATGTACTCCTCTTTTATAATATGTCCATATAATGCCTATTTCATAATTAGAAATGGTCAATATATATAAGACAAGAACACCCTGTCCATTACAAAGCATATCCCTAAGGTTTAAAACATATAGCATCCATTCATCAGTTTCTAGCTTAATATTATATACATCCCTATACACCACTGAAACACTTAGCTAGCCTACATACAAATACAAACACGTGAGCAAGAAAGAGACTACTGTATTATAGTTTATGTATGGTCTCTCTTTCACAAATCAACATGCTCATTTTACTGTGAAAAATACATACTGATCAGCTACAGATTTTTATTTAATCAATGGGCCAAATTAACTTTATTCACTGACCAATAATATAACTTATTATAAAATATAATTTATATAACCAAGTGATGAAAACAAAGTCATATGTAAAAAACTAAATTATAAAGCCTTTTTTAATTATCTTAAAAATTGGTACAGATTAAATAAAAAAATTATGATCCCAATATACCAATTTTAACGGGCCTCATGGTTCTCTGACCATTACAAAAAATATGCAACTATTATGGGAAATGAATAAAGTAGCCAGAAAATAACTATATAACATTACTTGTAATTACCACCCATCACAAAGTTCCAACACCTTTCAGCATGACTTGTGTGATCATCATTCAGTGAAAATTAATAATATCATAATATTACAGATACAAAAATGTTGCTACTGCACTATAAGTAGCATGTATTTAGTGGAACAAAATTGAAATGAGAATTCTTAATCCCATGCAAAAACCTGACACTGATTTATGGAACTGATATGCAAGAGGAACACTTTTAAATGTTTAATTTCATACATCACCATAATGGTTGGTAAAAAATAACTGATGATAATTTATACAAGTACTGTATACACTAGATAAGTGACTCGCCTACTACACTATATAATGTATCCCTTAAGGTACCTAATAACACTGTTACAAGCAGCAATTATTTATTAAGCAACAGTCAATACAGCCTAAGACATATCTTTACTGCAAATCATCTAGCACTGGCTCCAGTTACTATATCGCTATAATTTCAGCGTAATTTCGATAAGACTTAACTTTAGCAAGGCTCACTTTCAGGTGCAATAAATTGCTATAAATCTTATCCACCCCTCTTCTAGTTGCGGGCTCTGTTTCTCTAGTCTCGGCTCAAATAAGTTTAAAGGAGACTAAATATTTTGTATTACCAGTAGTGAAGCCAGCTAATGATCTGATAGCCAAAATATTTTATAATATTTCTTTACCCAGTTTATTTTCGAGTAACTACTTAAACTGCAAATTTTCAAAAGAAATTATTACCATAAAATATCGCTACGTTAGTATCAGATTATTACCATCGTGCAATACCGAGTTGTCATAAAATATTCTAAGTAATCTGGTCAATTAAAATGTTAACTCTCCAATTTGGTTTAGATATCAACAACATCAGTCTCCGGCCACATTGTTTTATCATTTCCTTATCAATGTGGACAACATTATCTTAAAATATACTTGTCATCTTCTGTGACAGATAGTTAAAACAAGTCACATGGTCACTTTCCATGCCGAACGAATAACCCAGTGTGTTGATAACGTTAACTAAACCACGGGTGATATTTATGATCAAATGATATGGGTGGTTTTAGTTTATGTGTTTAATATAAACATTATAAAATATGTTTGCAGTAGGGAGTTGATAACAGTACCTGATATTGTGTAGATCTGTATAGTAAGGTTTGCTTTCATAGGTCTGCTAGATTCATACTGTAATTAGCCATTACAGTTTGTAAAAGAAATTGATACTTGCTCCGGCTAGTTTCATTCGCTCAAATTTATCCAACCCATATGATCACAGAACCTATACATGGCTGGCAATTGAGTTTAGCATCTAGCACATAATGACCTTGAGTGAACACCCGTGTACCACATAATTTGCCAGGCTATGTCATACACTTAAACGCAACCCCACATCCTATATCTGCCACAACTGAGACCATTACAAGTGAGGGCGAATTATCAACAAATTACATTCAATCTCTCTTCATGTGGTGACCTACCTTAAAAAGAAACAGCGGCACATCTCCAACAGCACCACCAACGGTTGAATGGAGCTGATAAATGGGTGTTCCGAGGCCATTTTTTTGTGCATATTCATCAAGTATCTGTGATCAGATGAGTGAAATGTGGCTAAGATGTAATCCAACTTAAAGACCAACTTCTATAATAAGTTAGCAGCCCCTAATTATACGTAATAAAATGTTAGATAACCACTAAAATGCTATTAGTAATGAAATCAAACAACTGCTTCTGATGCCAGTAATTACCTATCCTACAATCTTATTTAACTAATTAAGGTATTATAACTATATTATCATGATAAAGCATTTTATAGCTAAGTTTTTCGTCTATAAAGATAACATCAGAGTGTTGTAGCTAACATTAATATAGATTAAATAAATGATAAAACTATAAAAAGAACAATCACAACACTGTGTGTGTGTGTGTGTGTGTGCGTGCGTGTGTGTGTGTGTGCATGTGTATGTGTGACTGTGTGTGTAAATGTAATGGATAATTTCAAAATACTAGTTACCTTACATTTATCTCAAATCATTTAATCATAATACAATATATTACAGGTGATAGAACACTCCTTATATTAAAACTATATCTATATAATGATATAGCATAACAATAACTAGACACCACACTGTCCTCCCAAAACAATAAAAAATATTCTTTCCCATCACAAGTTAAAACCAGGTAAGACCTGGAGTGTGATTCTCTCTGGTAACCAAACAAGAAAACTAAGTTTCCCTCTGATTAGATCATTAATACTTTTATATGTGTTTCCTATAAACTATGTTATGAATCTGTTCAGTGCTTGAGGGAGATAGTGCTTGGCAATCCTTGTTCAAGGTAGATGCGTATAGGAGGTCAAGCTCTGATTCCTTAAGATGCAGTACCACAATAAGGCAAGTATTTATTCAGCCTGTCAACCAGGAAAGCTTTTCTTTTCAATATTACCATCTAGAATGACTATTTTAACTTCCCTCGTTTGGGCAGCCAGCCATGTCATTAGCTGCCAGAAACTAGAGACATGGTATCCCTCACTATCATTTAAATTTTCCATCATATTCTAACCAAACATTCGACACAAATTAAGGAACTGATGTCAAAATATTATTTCTAAGCTCCATCTGAGAGTAGAACAATTATGGGGCAGTGGAAAGACAGCTACATATAGCTACACTGGTCCACCAGCATTCTACATCTGTTTCACAGTAGCATATATATATATATATATATATATATATATTCTACAAGCCTGACAACATCCTCTTTTGGGCAAGTTTATTGATATATATAAATATATAAAATTCAGAACAAGTATATGACAGCTGCTCAGAGATCCATTTCTTCATTTAAACTATTTTCTTTTTTAATCAGCCACAGCTGTCAAAAACTGTCAAAAATAAAGCCTAAAATGAAAACCATGCAAACTTCTGACCTATTTTCGATCAGAAGCATTTCCTTGTTTATACATCCTGGTCATTTCTCATTACACGTTATTCACATCAATGGCCAATATGTCTTAACTATATCAATCACTGACATTCATACCGAGATAAACTAAGAACATTTACATGACATTAATATAAACAGATCATAGGACTGAAGGTAGGTCTCTCAGAAATAACAATTAGAGTAATCTATCTACAACCTGATCTGTCTAAAGAGAGCCCACAAAAGCAACTGAATGATATCGGCTTAGTTTTGCTACAGGTACCCATTATGGAATCAGAACCTGCCTCAGAAGTGAACATATGTTACGTGACCTCTTGATGTTGTTTCCAAAGTGGTCTCCTGCAATTGCGTGTATTCCAACATTTGATGCGTGCACACAATTTTAAGTTATTTTGTAATACGGAGGTAGTTATTAGGCTAGCTAAGTTGCTTGAGCCTGTGGACATTTGTACTGATGTCTAAGCTTCAAGTCACACTCAACATTTAGAGAAGTCTGGTCCATATCTTGAACCTGAAAACACTTATAGTTACTCGTCACCCGTTAAATACCCATTTGAGACTCAACAAATATTGTCATATAGGTTTCCATCATAGTGACACTAATTCAGAGATAAACCTCTCAGGCCATTAAACATGCTGAGATGTTCAGATTTATTTTAAGTCTATCTTTCTATACCGACATCCTCTAAATGATGGAGTAGCAAGGTGAGGTAGTCTCGACCACTCATCATCATACAAGGACCACATGCACTGCTAATACTAAGTGATGAACTTTCACGTTTCATTCTTGTTTCCTAAACACCGATCTCGGAACAAAATATTGACATATACTTGGCTGTTGATGACCATCAGGTAAGTTGTACATAACAACATGTAGGCAAACAAGTTGCACATTCAGCAAGTCATACCACAGTATGCTCCTTTGACAGCTCTTTCACTAATCTCACAGACACATGGACAAACAACCCAACCCAATTATAGTTAAAAGATAACACTGTAAAATTATTATGGCTTATAAGATATACAGAGAAGAATAAAGACAACAAGACTATGTAAAGCTATTATAAATTGGGTGCACACTGATATGCTAAAGCAATAAACTACAGGACACAGAAGCTCTATAAAACATGCACAGAGATGAATCTAACTAGTATCTTTACAAATGTTTCATTCGTCACAAGAAAAGCAAACTTTTCATTACCTGTGATGGATTTTTGACATATTGAACTTTTAGTGTGTATGGGTTAGTAGGAGTGAGCTCCATGCCAGGCAGAATATCATACAGTCTCTCCTGAATGTACACATTTAGATCAGGTTTGTACAGAACACAATTAACAAACATGTCAAAGTGATATCCATGTCAACTGGTTAACACCATATTCTTTTCTATACCACTGTGCATTAGTTAGTGAACAATTACAAATGCTAGTAAATACCTAAATAAATTAGATGAAAAAAACTAACAATATTACAGTTTTCTGACACTTTAACAACTAATTAACAAACAACCTCACAAAAGCTAACAAATATGCACAGTTGAAAGGCAATAATTACTCAGTATATAATTATCCAATAGAGGCCATCCATAATTACCAAACTTTTTTAAAAGCACATATAAACACGGTTGAATGGGACTAAGGAAATAATTCTTTTAAATGTTAAATTTTTCCACCCTTTAAAATCATCCTACCTAATTGGATAACAAAAATAGTACACTCCAAAAAGCAACCTTGTTACACTGCAGATAATCAAAGATGACCCCCTTATGTCAGTGGTTAATAAAATCAGAATAATTGTATGATAATATAAAGAGGTGAATGCTGTGAGCAACTGAAAATAGTTAATTATCCAACTGAAACATGTTATCGGTGTCTTAACCAATCAACATCTATAGATAAAATAAATATTATTGAAAGAAAAGACATACCTATGTAATCATTGATAAATGTATATTAATCGTTTTAAAATTAGACAGGAAAATATTTGTTTCCAGAGTTTACGTTATATACATACCGGTAGGTAAAATTATTAAAAAAAATTATAATAGCTTTCATTGTCCTAATACTACAAAAAGACGGAAATTAGTTGCTGAATGCCAACAAATGAGTTGATTATTACTGCTGCAAAATTATTTCCAGGGTTTATCGGGAATAATCACAATTTCAAGCTTTTACGCAGACTATGTTAATAAAAAAGAACTTTATGGACCTTTACGGGTTTTCAAGAATTTCAAAGAGTTGTATGAACTTTGTCTAGTAGCAACAAAAAACTAAGCTATTTTGAGTATCTAGCTTAGAAGTTACAATACTGACAATATGAGAATATGACACATGAAGAACCATGGATCATCATGTTCAGAACTGACCTAATATGAACGCACCAATTTCTGTTGGGGAACTACTAGAGAAATATAATATTGGTATACACGGACAGTTCACATGATGGAATGCACATAATTTAATCAAGGCAACTCAAACTGATAGATTGTTACTGATAGATGGGGTCAGAGAATGTTCACACATAGGGATCTAAACTGTCAATTAAACTGACAAACAAACAGCCAAACATATGGGTTTCCCAAACAAAGCAATATTATGTCTGCCATGTTTAGAAGTGGCCAGCCAGCACATGAACACACTCGGATCACCAACTATGGCTGATATTTAGAACTGGTATCTGGTGCATGGGGATAATACTATAGTAGGGGGAGTTTTTCATCCAGCCAGGTAACTGGCAAGGTTTTTTTCCACTGAACATGCCATCTATCTTAAATTCTAAATGGAGAAGCTATAAATTACAGACCATATGTTGTGTCTCTATCATTTGAGGTTGCCACCCCGGGTTTAAAAAAGCTGCCAGTTTCCAATTTTTATAATAAAGTCAAACTTGCTTCATGGAATCCATTTAAAAGTTTCGCACAGCTGTACTAAGTTCCCAAACATAAAACTTTAAAGGAAACATCCAAAATTTTAAAAACTGATAAAAATGGACCAAACCAAAACTAATAAACCCCCCCAAAAAAAAAAAAAAATCACCAAAATAAATTATCAAAATATAATTTCACAATACATGCTTCTAATTAAAAATAATCACTGTGTTTGTGTGTATGTGCATGTGTGTGTGTGTGTGTCCCCCCCCCCCCCGAATCCTCCATTTGTCTGGCTACATTTGTACCTACAACAGGTTTGACAGTCAAAACTAGAGATACATCCCAACATCAATCAGACACAAAACTATTACTTACATCTAAAGGTAACTTTCTATATCCTCTCATATGAGGTGGCACATAAGTACGCTGTATACCTCCAGCACCCCTTGT
This sequence comes from Paralvinella palmiformis, assembly GCA_025642065.1. Taxonomy (NCBI): domain Eukaryota; kingdom Metazoa; phylum Annelida; class Polychaeta; order Terebellida; family Alvinellidae; genus Paralvinella; species Paralvinella palmiformis. The sequence goes on along the minus strand of JAODUP010000304.1, from coordinate 443,103 downwards.
ACCTGCTGCACCACGTCCACGACCTCTCCATGCACCATACATAGCAGCACTACTTCGGGCATTCTTGCTACAAAAATAATATGAACTGTATCAAGATGATAAATAAAACAGATTCATTGGTATACCTGACAACTGACGATCCAGTTGGTACCATTTTGTGAAAAAAAATAGTAACAATAGTAACAACAACAACAGCCAGTGTTTCTTTAGTGCGAAATTCAACTTACACAGCAGGCTCAAAATACAGACCTATGTCATATTATGACTAAACAGTTGTCAACAGTTTAATTTGAATGCTTAAAATACAAAGCTTTTGTTAAGGCTGGCCTGCAAGCTATTTCAAAATGGAAGTTAAAACAAGATTGCAATAGGAAAAGAATTTTCATAAAGTCTGGAGTCCACGTTATTCAACAGATACACATACATACTTAATCTTTAAATGTCAAAAGTATATCCAAATCAAACCCATCATTCCATATTGATATAATACAGCAATGGATCATACTTCTATATTAGACTTCAATATTGGTTCAACGGTGTAGTGGTTCTATGCCATTATCATTTGTCATACATTTTCAGTGATGAAGAGATACAGGCTTCATGAACCCTCCGATATCTCACTTCCTGCTTTGTATTTTACACTCTTTATCCATAATTTCAACACATTGTTATTCAGCCTGATCACATCAATACCGGTAGGTTTTCCAACAGAAATAAAATACAGCCATGAGATAATCATCTTTAAATTCTCCTGATCACAAATACTGGATCTACCACTCCAAGTAAAATATGTTCTTTACAATTTATAATGTCTTAGCTGCATAGATGTCTAGCAAAAAAAAACAACACACAACAGACACGTTATATTGATGTCCTAAAGATGGTAAATGAAATTGTGTTAAAGGAAAATAATACAGAATGGAAAATCATATAAAAACTTCATGAAATCAAGGCCCTTCTAGGCAATACAGGCAAAGTTGAGCTCTCCGTGTGATGAACGACTTGCATGAAGTGTCCTGTTTTCAAACTAAAGTACTCAGACACTGAAATCTAAAGTACTCAGACACTGAAATCTTGCTTCAGGTCATTTGGAAAATTCCCCTTGACTTTTCCAGGGACATAAAACTCAAGGCCTTTTCAATACTGTTTGAACCTTGAACACACACACACACACACACACACACTTACCTGGCTCCTACAGGTGATGTTGGCTGTGTAAGTGCTGGAGCCAGAGCTGTATAACAAGGTGGTATCCCTAATATGGGTGTCGTCGTGTCTACAGCAGCATACTGAAGGTTATTTAAGGCAGTGGGGTTGACAGTCTGTAAAACGAAACTCAATCTTAGCACAGCAATGTATTCAAACACAAAATAGAATTGCCACAAAAAAGGCTGCTCATTAAACAATGCTGGAAACCTTTCCCATACAGTTTATAACAATTCAAGTGCTCTATCATTCATTATCTATCAACCATTTCAATACTCGCTGTTTCACTCAGCCATAAACCAAATACCATTGTACTGATGAGATAAATAACTGTCAGCTAATCTCTCTGTTAATGACAGCTCTAGAGTTCTATGCAGCAGCAGCAAATGTAAACAAGTCTGTACCATCCTGCAGATGGCAATGTATAATTATAAATGAGTACAGTGTTTAGCTCAAAGAGTGACACTGGTCAATTAAAACTGCAAATCAAATTAAGAAACTGCTAAATAATGTCCACTGTTCTCTTAGTCTGTTTGGTTTACGGTAGATATCCAAGTAGATATAAGAGTAGTGGAGTAGAAGGATCTCGGTTCGAATCTAGCCACTGACTACTGGCTACCTAACTCAACAATAAACAAGCAGATGAAAGGACAGCTGTGGATTATTGTACGAATTATTGGTCTATAAGTGACAGCCAAAAGTGACCTACTCCCCAATGAGATGAGGACAGTACTCAATTATACAGTCCATATCACAGAGGACAAAGAAAGGGCATTTCCATAACCTATTTGGTAGCACAGTTGGCCACATACCTCTAGCACCTTGGGTACAAATCTTGGTCTCAAGCTCGGTCTGAAAGGGTATTTCATTTTTCACTCTGCTTCATTATCATAGAGGTCACTCTACTCATTTAGGCTACCATGTTCATAAAAGTGGTCATAGAACTTATTTAGCCTTAATTTATTATGTGCCGCTAGCACCAGGGAGATTCATGTTATTTCAAGTGATATAAACAACTCTCTTAATTAACAAGCAGAAACCAACAAAAAACAAACGAAACAGATCAATACAGGATTCCCAAAATAAATTCTACTGAAAGGCCAACAAGCAGCAGTGATTAATTAAATTTTGTCAAAATTCCCCAAATTCCAATTATAATCACACATTGATAATTTAGAAATGGATTGCTCTTCTAAAGTTATAAACATATCAGCTTTTAAGAATCGTGCACTGCGAAAGCCAAATGTTTACAGATGTTGACGGTGATGCAGATATGGATGCAACATAAAAGTACCTGATTTGGCCATACGATGCTTAGGTCATAATAACTCATCAATTAATCCCCATGTTTAAATAAAAACAACTTTCTGATGGCACATTCTTAGCAGGTCTCCACATGCATGGGTACCCTTTGCTCTATAAGCAGGGCGTGATGATTGAGCAGCGAATGATGACTTCAGAGTACGACATTGCCAAAAAGGTCAGTCACAGAACACCCTGACAAAATTACTGTCATCATTAATAAAACACCATCACTAACAAAATGTTGCCAACACTGAAAAAGTATTGCCACCCCTAATACTTTGTGTAAGATATTTTTACAATTCTTCATATTAACACTAATTAAGTGAGTGAGTCTGTGTGTGCGCACATGTGTGCGTGTGTAGACAGTAGATGATAATGCTCCATTACAGGGAATCACAGAATAAACACTATTCTACACTAAAATATTTAAATTTAATACGTCAATCCCTATATACTGAAAATAAATTCCAAAAGCAAATTTCTCAAAATAAATTCTGAAATCTTAATAAAACTTCTCTTAGACAGTTTCATTAAAGAATCGATACAAATTATTTAAAAAAATACCTAACTTCATTACTGCTGTGATAATAACTATTCTCACTGATAGAGTTCTCAGAAAGCACGTCAGTTATGGATGAACTGAAGCTCTGAGGGTAGATATTAGTGTGAAATTCTAGGTGATTTTTCTTAATTTAAAAACTGAACAATTAGGCAACCATCCATGTGTTATCAGAACTAGACAGGTTGATATCAATATAAAACCATGCTTCTTATCCATGCAGTTATATTTATGTAACACGATTCACAAAGACTCTGGAAGGATGTTCTTTCCTGGCGTGTTCCACATGCTGCTGTCGCTATGACAACCAACCTGTGATAGTAAAACCTTCAAACCTGAACGTGTATAACGTACATATTCAGACTTGTCTACAGGCTTGGCCAGAGTTACTTCTAGGATTGTTCCCTCCAGATTTGTCCCTGTTTTAAAAAAGAAAATATTATGAGAAATGTGATAATGGATGAGAAACACACACATACACACACACACACACACAAGATTATACACAAAAAATAAGTTATTTTTCTTGAGGTTTATAGAATATAAATATTACAAGTTTTCTTCCTTTTATTTTCCATGCCACCAAATCACATGCCACTATATATACCATTATGCATGAATTGTGACAAAGGTTTACTGGTATATAAAGTGTTTTGATACTCAATGCTTTCTATAAATAAAACTAGGAGTGTTGAAACAGACAATTACCACTGAAAAATTTGTTTTGTTTTCACACACACATAGATTGTTTATGTATAATATTTGACTGAGCAAAGAAATGCCTCAGCTAACGTTTGTAAAAAACATATCAAAGCCATTGAGCACAACTTTATCCTTTAGTATAGGTCACCAACACTTAATGTCTCTCTCTCTCTCTCTCTCTCTCTCATATTATAAAATGCTTGGGATCGACAAGACATAGACTGTCTTATAAGTGGACCACAAAGAGCAACAGTCTGTGTGCATTAGAGGTGGAGGGGGTTGACATGATACCACTTTTTGCTGTGCCATTTCCTCATATAATATTTCTATTTGAGAACATAACAATAACTACAACACCACATAATTTAGGAAAGTCAATAATTAGCTAGTTGTATTTTCATGTAGATGAGATGTTGCTTCACATTATTTGATACGCTGCAAATTCCAACAGAGGCAATTATATTGGACATTAAATGGGCAATTGAGCATGTATTCCTTTGTTAGATTCTGGCATCCATGAATGGTAGAATCTGGAAATGGAATACCATTACTGTGGGATACTCCTGCTTGTAATTCACTTTGTTGGGTCTTTTTTGTTTGAAATATATATCATTACATTGTGCATTTATTCTTAGACACTATAGATTTTGTATGATAATGATAGAAACATAGCTGTTTTCCCTACATATAATTAATAAAACATAAATAATAACTGTGAAGGACAATGGTGACCGGGTTATCAGTTGACACATATATAAACATCTGATATATTTGTTCAACTTGACACACTGACCGGGTTATCAGTTGACACATATATAAACATCTGATATATTTGTTCAACTTGACACACTGGATAATTAGTAACCATTGGCAATGGTTTGAGTTCTAGCAAACATAAAATATTTTTTATTAATTATTATTATTTGACAGAAATATTTTTAATAGACTTAATGAGGAAAATCACCTAATTCTGTAACACTATTAGGACTTCTGCAATACACTGAACCATAGTACAGCAGGCCTTGAATCAGTGTTGATTCTAGGATTGTTATGAATTGGGTCCTGGGGCCCAATATTGTCCTCAGACAAAGTTATTCCCGAAGGGCTCCATATGAACACCAACGGTACAAATCCATTCTAGGGAGATGCTGGGGCATGCTTGAGCATGAGCTTCATTTTTTTTGTTTCTCTAAGAATGTTGTATGTATAGTCATGATGGTACTTATGAATACATAAAAGATCTGTGCTCTTTGGCCAAATGTCATGGAATTTCTACATCTTGGCCAATTGAAGAACACACAGCAAAAACACAACAAAATCAAGCACCATAATCTTCTGTTTATAACATGCACTTTTTTTACTGTTTTCCACCATTTTTATTTGGGGGGGGGGGTGCATTATATACCATAACTAAATGTGTAAATGTTTTATAGAATTTTTTGGGAAAGAAATTATATTGCTAAGGCCATTGTTTTTTCAATACTTGTTTAACAAAGCCACCGATCACCGCTGAAACTTGCGGCCTGGAAATAAAATAGACTTTTCCTCTTTTTAATATTATTTTCATGCCAACTCGCCTGAACACTGTGCGGTAGCAGTAGGCTACCACGTGGACTAATCCAAGATGGTGACAGGTCAGTTCCACTTCAAAATTATTTCAGTTATTTCTACAGTCAATCGGTCTTCAAGTCTAGAAAACTTGTAAATTTAAACTATTTAAAACTTCCCCTCACTGAGAAACACCTAAATAGTTCGAAATTTGCAGAGATCTACTTAAAATCGCCATAAAAAATATCGCTGTGATAAGGCTAGTGCTGATAAAAGAATATGCGCATTGCTATTTATAATACTGTAAACTTAATGAACTGTGTTCGCGGTTATTATAATAAATCATTTAATGTCTAATTATTATCTTTCATCACCTTTAATTATCAAATGATCAAAAGGATCATTATACAAGGTGTGAATAAAAATAAACTACCATAAAAACTCGCGAAACATCTCCACTTATACATGGATCACATTTCATTGATTAGCGAAACAATAGATATAATTATGGAAATAATGGTGCACAAATCCAGCTGCAGATTTTCTGGGTTTCTTCTGCATGTTTTACACAAAAACTAGGTTTTTTGAGACATTTTTCTGGTCAACAAGGGGTGGGCATTTAATACACGAGGGCGCATTATACACAGAAAATTACTGTACTTTCCGCAAGTCATTCATTATTCCAAATCTCGCCAATGCATCCTAGAATCAACACTGGTGAATGAAAGTATGTATGTATGTGTATGCACATGCACACACACACACACACAGAGACACACAATTACCATTCATTTTAGTCATTGCTGTTATTGCATCGTCTCTCTCCTTGAAGTGAATAAAGGCATAATCTCTGAGTTTCTTTACTCTGTCTATGGCATTCTCTTTACCAACCGCTTGGTTAAAGACGTGTTCCAGTGTTTCTTCAGATGTACTCAGCATCAGATTACGAACATACAATATTTTAACCTAGAAAGAGAAATAGGTAAGTGATTAAGGTAAATAAGCATAAAGTTGTGAGAACACACACACAAACACACACACACTTTTCAGTTTGAGGAAATCTGTGAGATGTTATATAAGACAATATTTTGTTCAATTTTATTTTATACATCTAATTTTCTGATGGTCTGATCTGGTATATCCCTGGATTAATCCAATTAAAACTGAGATCAGATGTTAGATCAGATAAACACTAACAGGAATTTTAGCAAAGCAAAAAGGAGAAATAACCAGCTAGTATTTTGTATTTAGATCTAAAGATGCAATTATTTAATGGAAAAAAATTATAGGTAAAATATAATATATTTATAAATATATACCCATACAATGAATAAAACATAACATCTCATCAAAAACTGAGTAACTTAATATTAAAATATTACACGGCTTTTAACCAATAACAAATTTTTATACAGGTAACATTTCAAGTTCCTATGGGTATATTTTATTTAGTGTAATTAATGCAACTGACAAATTATGTTTATTCAAAATAGACGAGAACAATGTGGTATGGATTAAAGTGTGCATAAAGACCCATAATGTTTACAAATTTAGCAAAGAAACAGATGACTGGAAGCAGACAAAAATATATCAGAGTGAGCATCAGACATCATGCTGCAAAATAATGTAACTGAAGGTTGTTTCTAATTCACTGATGCAGCATTTTCTCTCTCCAACTATAACAGCTACAGTATGTCCCGGCCATTAAGCCGATATTTTGAGTCAATATTATTATCCTTATTTTTTTAGGTCGGTTTAATGGCCGGTGTGCTATTTCAGTGTCAAGAAATTCAGTCATCAGGATAACAAATTTCAGGGTGTTACCAGCCATCTAGACTCTAAATCTATATATGAAACTTGGACATCAATTTTCATTTTGATATAAACTCATATGCACTCATGGAGTGAAAATAGAAGTGAAACAAGTTGATGATAATGATTCATGGCTTTGTAATGAAAGTCAATAGTTATATGTAGAATTATCTGATTTTTGTAATTATGGATAAATGTTGTCCCATGACTTCCAATTTCAAGACAACATCTGTAACAAGACAACTCGTACCCAAGACAGTCTGTACCCAAGAACGGCAGCATAGATACCTTTACAGGTTTTGTAGAAGAGTGTGTTTATCATTGTGGTAGTAATATAGGATTATTGAAAACAAAAAAGTTCAGTTTAAATAAAAATATTTATTTCAGTAATTTTATCATCGTTTCATAATATATTCTTGTCTTTTAAATACTTTCACTGTTCACATGGTTCACGACACAAGTGCGATGTATGATGGTGTTTCTTTACTATTTTAGGTGTTCAAAACTTTGATATCATAGAAAAATACTGCAGGGAAAAGCTAAGATATTTAGGTGGGCTTAATAGATGGTAGTACCGTAAATCGTGATATTTTAGGCCTAAAAACAACCTCAGCTTAATGGCCATTGGCCAGGTGGGATTAATGGCCGGGACCTACAGTAATGATGTGTGGAATATAACTAGGGAGTATATTTCTTATCAATCTTGAATTGCAATCCACATGCATACACCAGAACAGTTTAAAGAGATTAAAACAAAAGGAACTTGACCATAAGAAAAGATAGATATTTTTCACTGAGGTATGTCCATCTAAATATCAGTAAGGATAAATGTGTATCTGTGAAGACATATGCTCATTACAATCACATGAACAATTGATTCACACACACACACACACACACACAACTGACATGTCCTTTTTATCACAACACTACACAACCAACTCATTTTATAAACTGAAAAGTGTTAATAGAAAACAAGGAAATAACTTCATGGTACCAACATATAGCTTTTATTGAACTTATCAAAAGTTGTAAATATTTATGATATTCATCTGACACACAAAAATAGAAAATATACATTATGGGAGTTTTGATAGTACCTGTTGCACACCTGACCATCGGTATCTACCAATACTTTCTGTGTCAATTAACATATGAAAATATTTCAAGACATACGCTGAAGCTAACACGCAGATGAAGCTATAATCGCTAAAAGTTTTGGTGCATGAAGGATTTTATAATTTAAGTAACCCAGATATCAACTTGAATTTTTGTTGCTGATATTTTCAATCACCCTCCTTTCATTTTCACAAAGCATCCATTTCTCACTAAAAATCCAGGACAGTATAATTAAATTTGCAAACAAATGGTATTTCTATAAGGCAGACATATATGGAATGTGAAGAACCACTAATTTTTACTCCAGTCTATTAAAAGCAGAAGAGATTCTACTTGTCATGGTAGGTTAAATGGGCGGAGCAACCTCCAAAGGTAATGAAGTGAAGTCAAAGATAAAACACCCTTCAGATATGTCCATGCAGAGATTCGAACTCAGGTGTTAGTGATCTGTGGTCCAACGTGCTACCAACTAGAACACAGAGGCACCCCTCTTATCACACAATTTTGCACTCTTGACCTTTTAGCAACTTTTCTGGTTATACCTACTTAATACTTAAAGAGATTTTCTTGTGTTTTCCAGTTTACAAATTTTCAATGGGAGTTATATTTAACAAAATAATGTTTCAACATTGGTTCTTTAATTTGAAGGTACAGGAGGGAGAAGTAGGAAATTAGAAAAAAAATTCTAAAGCTTAAAGGTGATGCCAATTTTTAGTGTTCTTGAGGCAGCCTCATATGTGGAAAGCTCATGGTCTACATATATTAGAATTAATATCATTTGTAAATATTTCCAATTTAAAAGCACATAAATTTACGTATTTCAGAGTAATTCTACATATTAGTGAAATGTCAAAATAGTTTCTCATTCATTTGCAGTATTGTGATATTATTGCATCAAAGTCAGAAATAATCTTTGTATACTACTACTACTACTACTAATAATAATAATAATGTATATTTAATAAAGCACCTTTACTAGCAGGAGCCATTCAAAGGCTCTGTACAAATAATATGTAATATAATAATACCCCAAATAATTTGTCTGTAAAAACCCTAAGAGAATTAAATGATAATTATTATTTATCTATGAAAGCAACCTTGAACAGGTGTTTTTAGAATGTTTCATGAGATGACATACTTCTTATATCTGCCAGCAACTTATTCCACAAAGTGGGGGCAGCAACACTAAATGTACAATCACCATATGACTTGTGCCTAGACACACTGACCTGCAATAGTATCTGACTGGATGACCTGAGTTTTCAGCATGACTTTCTAATGGACACCAATTCATCAGATATTTTGAAATGGACAGGTAGCAAATGTAGTTTTTGAATAAATGGGGTGATATGATCATATTTTCGAGTATTTGTCACTATGTGAACTGCACTATTCTCAATTCGCTGAAGGCGATTGATGTTATCATCAGATATGTAATCTATTACTTTCTGTGGTCAGATACTGAAGAACAAAATTCCAATATTTTGGTAAAATTTCCACTAGCTTGATGCACCCAATAACCCTTAAAGATATCATTTAAATCTAAACCATGTATTCATTTAAAATAGGGAATGAGATTTTTCACAATTTATGAAGCAGAGCTGAATGTTCCTTCAAAATCAGCTCCTTCAATAACAATGAAACCTGCAGCTCTCTAAGTTGATACAAGTCAGCAAAACTGTCACATATTACTAAAATAAATTATCTATTTAAACTTCTGTTTAGATATATGCTTTGTTTACAAAGTACTATTAGCTCAGACCACTCTCAGTTGTGATCAGTTTAGTCTTTTATTCTTCCTCTAGTCATAAACATTCCCTTCCTAAATTGATTTCAAGAAAATCTATCTATATATTTATAATAATACTAGTGTTCTGATACTGAAATGGCACTCCATGAACCATATTTTTCAAACTTATACTGGAGAAAAAACGCAAATATCACTGTTTAGTAATGAAAAATTAGTTACACCCCCCCCCCCTTTTTACTCCAATGAAGTACGAGATTCAATTTGAATTGATATTAGCATAACCAATGACCAATTTCAAAATATTGACCAATTTGAAAATCATTTCCCTTGACCTTTAATTTGAAATGTTTGGGTATACCTGGGTAGATGTTACTAAAAAACAAATCTCCTATATCTCTAATTTGCACCATGACTGTCATGGCTGAGCTCCAACACTAAATCTGTGACATCATATGACTTAAGCTTTTTAGTGTATTTATGCCATCCTTTTGGATGCACATCTATTCAGATTCAAGAGGTAAATAAAATAGTTTAAAATTATCATGTTCCAAAATTAGAAAGTTATTTTCAACTTACCTTACTCATTACATCATTAATGCTGAAGTGGCTATAGATATGATATTTTATTTGAGCTACTAGTAAATATATTCACCAGTATTCCAGATTCAATTCAGTTTAATTAATCATAGGATTAATAATAATAATAATAATAATAATGGCCGAATTGGCAATCATTTTACATGGCTTAGCTACCTCAAATGAAAGAGGCGCATATGATCTGTAATTTACTGCTTCACTACGAGAACTACTTCTATATAAATTTAGAATTTACAATACGTGGCATATTCGGCAAAGAAAACTTTGCCAGTTGCCTGGTTGGATGAAAAACTCCTACTATATTGCCGCTGCTGGGATTCGAACCTCCAACCTCCCAATCAGCCTTACATTGAGTAAGAAAGTCCCACACTCTAACCCACTAGGCCAGAGAGGCAGTAATTAGTTGAAATGCTCATTTCTGTCATATCTTACAAAATAGAGTGTTAATTTTCACTGAAGTTGCAGTAGTTGCCCAGTGCTAGGTGACAGTACAATACTGTCCCAAAATGTATCAGATCAGTGAATAAATCAGAAAATCATTGACTTATATTAACATATTACCTCTACTGGCACCTCAGTGATTCATGTTATATGTCTTCAAGCAGTTTAATAATAATAATAATAATAATAATAATAAGGCACACCCCAAAAGGTGTCTGTAATAAATGTAGATATTCACTAACAATTCAGAAACTCTACAGTGAAATTACATAACATGCATACAGTATAATCCTTGATATTTAATGAAATTATTGATAACAATTACTTGTTATACAAATACATGTATAAATTTATATACATTCTAATAATAAGCTAAACTTATATTAAAAAAGTAGCTAATAATAATATAAACTACATCATACTCTTTATATACAGTCCTATCTTGCCATACATCATTAATTAGCCACAAAAACTAGGATGTAAATCAATTTTTTGGCATACACTTGACATAAACATCATTTGAGAAGATCACATTACTGATTGGTTAAAGTGTACACATCATCCATATGTACAAGAAACATTCCCTTGAAGCACATGGAAGGGGATTTATCAGAATTTTTTTTCCAGCATGAGGCACAATTTTGACCCTTAAGAGCCCGAACACAAAAAAAATACTTGCCCAAAATGTCCTTGACAGAAAAACAAAACAGTGTAATAATTAATGAACTCATCATAATAACATAATAAGAACCCAAATATCATAATGATTACACCAAAATCATAATGGTTGGAATCTGTGCAGTACAACATCATGACATATGATACCAAATCAGCCAGTAAATAACTTATGTTTGAAATTTTAATCATCAAATATGATATGAGTAAAATATGGACTTGTGCTTTTACCTAACACAGGTGATTTCAAGCCACGCAATATCAAACTAAAACAAGAAATCTTAAGTTCTAATTAATTGATACTAAATGATTTGAGCAAGTGACAAACACTCAACATCATTTAATGCAAAGGGATGACTGCTATTTGAATTCAGGGATCAGTTGATTCCATGTGTAATTAATGTCTACTTCATATTATTCTAACTACATATTACTTACTCTGCTTCCATCATTGTAACATAGGAAGATTTAAAGAAAGTAATAACCAGACTATATAAATGGCTTCCCAAATGTTATAATTATATCACTGAGATGGCATCTGACTCAAAAGATGGCAGCACCAAAACACGTTTCAAAACAAAGTGTTGACAATTTTGTCACGTTCTAAAACAAGAAGGCATTCAATAATTATGTATCCTGATAAAGACCATGTATGAAAATATTAAACATGTATAAAAACTTGAAACAAATTGTAGCTGATCTTAAGTTTGCTAGAAATCAAATAAGGTAGATCCCAGTGTGGGTGTGATTTAGACTTGATGACCTCAGTTAATATATTACCTCTATGGGACCTACTTCGTTATTAGTCAGTTGAAATACTTATTTCATGTTGTAAACAGTTCAGTCTGCAAAATGTTGAATTACTGATGTTAGCAACCATCAATAAACACATAGTACACCAGGAACATTACTTAAGTAGCATGTTTCTCTTGTCTGAAATATCCAACCGCAAGACAAAACACAAACACCCTCACAAAAAGGTTAAACAAATTGATTCCTTCAATGTCACAATTCACTGTACACCTAACAACTGCTAATAATTCACAATAATTCATCACCATGACAACACAAATTTAACAAGAGTGAGCATCAACAATAAAATTTGGCTCACAACACTTCAGTAATTTTCAATTGCCAGGCTGCAAAAAAACAATATCAGATGGATTTCTGAATAGAAATATTACGTCTTGTTAGATAATTGTATTTCTGCATATCAATATTTATAATGCAGTACTTGCTAAAATGGTAATGTGATCATTTGATTTCTCAATGTGTGAACAATAGGTATGTATAAAAGTGGATGAAAATTACTCAAACTGTTTAACCATACATTTAATATTATTTAATTGAAGGGCTAAATTAAGCACTTATAAGTTATAGTGAGTAAAAACTCACTACCAGGCTATTATTAATTTGGAGCAATTCTGTTTCTTTGCCAAAAATCATATTTAACTGATTGGATACGAGATCGTGATGTCTTGCCATTAAACAGTGTGGTCTGCCCACCGACCTTTATGACCCAAAATATCCTTAATCCCAAAGCAAAAATATCATTGCCCTCAAAACTCTACCTTTGTATTTGTATGCAATACAATATATGAGCACTTTTCACACTTTTCAGTAATCATGATTTTCAGTTGGTCTAATACATGTATCTGAAGGGGAGGTAAAAAATATAAGACAAATGAAATTGTCAACACCATAATAATAGTGAGAGTATATATATATTTAAGAATTCATTTATAAGTCAGATATTCAAACACATTAGTAAAAAAATACTGATAACAGTCTGTTATACTCATATCACATACCCCCCCCCCCCCATGCACATAAATCAAGGTTCACAAGTCCACACTTAATGCTAGATATATTAGTAGCAAGAGTGATACAATCTGCCCAAACTTGTCAAATGCTTACTATTTGCAACAACAGAAACCCCAATTAATTAACATAACCAGATTATTGTAACAGGTATGAATAAAAATAAGACAAGTTGAAATATTGGTTAGAGTTTAATAAACTCAAATTACTGCTGATAAATCCTAGTTATCAAATGGCATTTTAATAAACGTCATATAAGAAAAAGAAAAACTTCTCAACTCGAAAAATAATAATATTACGAATTTAGCAGTGGCCATTGGTTGACTGAAATGTCCTTGAATATGGGACGTTCATTAGTGACAAAGCTGGTTTCATACTTAAAAGAAACTGCCCTTCATCAATGTCATGACTGATTGTTGGAATGAGGATGACCCATACAAACATATATTGTGCAATTTAAAGTGAAGCTCTATTATCAGCTAACAGGGTGTAAGACATCACTGCAAATTATGTGGTGTACACACACAAGAGAGAGAGAGAGAGAGAGAGAGAGAGAGAGGTGCACAGATGAATACATGACTTCATTCAAATTCTGTAAAAGTATGCATTTCTACTACTTTTCTTAAACACCAAATTCTCCAATTCCATTCAGGATCAGCTAAACTAAACCTTCATTAGTTTATAAATTATAACACAGGTAACAATTAGTGATTGATTACAATCCCAATTCCCAATCTTTGTGTAGGGGAAGACTTACATGCTACAACAGCCCTGGTGAAATGAAATTCATGACTTGATGAACTGTTCTGAATGTTCATAAACTATTCATGATCTGCCCATGAAATTTTCACATAACAGGTTCATGAACCATAGTTCAAGAACAGTTCACCATACAAGTTCATGAATGGTTGAAGAATATTTCATGATTTCATAAACATTAGAGTTCAAGAATAGCTGAAGAATATTTAAAGTCAGATTTCTTTATCGATAACAAAACATATAAAACAAGTAGTTTGGGGCATACATATTATTTAGTTTCTAATATGAAATACCAACATTTAAAGCATTAATTCATAGACATGGAGTCAATTCCATTTTGTCAATTCTATATCAAATTTATCAATTCCAATTCAATTCCAAATTTTTCAATTCCAATTCCGTTTTTTACCTGCTTTTTTTCATGGGTAGGTACTCCCGAGTACCTACGTGGGATACCTACTCTGAGTAGTTTATATTTCAAGTAGGATTGTCATGGAAGAAATATTTCTGAATTAAAAAATGGTAAATTAATTTCTGGATTTAATTTTTTGTAGCAAACTTCAATTCTAATTCCAAATTGATCAATTTTTTTTAATAAGCAATGGAATTGGGATAGGCCATCAATTTTCACTTCTACACATGCCACGTTATAAAAGACTGTGGAATGCTTGACCTCTATCTGTTTCAGGGGATCAGATAAAACAGAACTTGGCATTTGCAATAACAAATTTTATTCCCAGCTTCAAAAAAGTCATATAAAACTTGCATCTAGCTGTCATAACCTGCAATGTACACCCTACATGAACTAATCACTTGGAAGGAAGAATGATCACACATCAATTAAAATTATCACTGAGTGTAGCTGTTGTGATGAAATCACCAGAATATTATAGAGAAGAAATATTACATCGAGTTAAGATACAGATAATAAGTGTGGTTCATTGGAGCCACAAAGTTTGGGAAAGAGATAGGTAACCTGCATTTTTACAGTTTTTGTTTCTAGTTGCACTGATTACTGTCCTATCTTCTTTATATATAGCCACCTGTATATTTAGGATACCTTACTGATAATGAATATAGAGATCTGATAATATAAGATAATAATAATAGTAATAATGTATATTTAATAAAACACCCTTACTAGCAGGAGCCATTCCAAGGCCCTTTACTATTTCTGATTTATTGCAAATTATTGCCACACGTTATTATGGCCATGATTTGGAACAATAACAGCATATACAACAGGGTAGTGATGGTAGTGATCAGTTAAATCCAGTGAGCTATGTAGAATTACTGTGTCTTCTTGTTATATCAAATTCTTGTGTGTGGGTGTGTGTGGGTGTGTGTGTGTGCGTAGAGAGAGAGAGAGAGAGAGAGAGAGAGAGAGAACTAGACTGTACTTAAGGCCAAAAATCTAAACCTGAGATTAGCATAACTAAATAAATATAATTGTCTTGTACAACTGTATATAATAGCATCACACACAAACACAGAGAGAGGGGGGGGGGGAGAGATCAGGAGACACAGTTAAAGATGATAAAAGGTAAACAGGCAAGAGGAAATATATTCAGCTAAATCAGTAATGTTATTTAACTCGGAATTAAAACCAATGTATAATTCTAAAAAAATTAAATAGTGTAACTGATATGAGAAGGGTCAGTGACGTTCTCAGCTTCAGTATGTTAAACACATGCACCGTTCTAAGTCAACAGCAACTATATTAAGTAATCTATAAAACTGTATAAGACACACGGTTTTTAGACACATACCAATCCAAACTACAACACGTCAGTATAACAAACACGAAAACAAATTGTGTGGGTGGTTACTGCATGATAATAGACCACACTCCTGCGTCTACACATATCATGTGACAGATACAACATTTGGAGAGATTTAAATACCTTGAAACAACAATTATTTCAGAGAAAGTTTATGTGCGCGTGCGCAAACACGTATCAATGTTAGATCCTCTCAATATTGTTCTCTCTATAACGAAAGAACACGGCCAATATTTATTTAAGGACCAGGACTTTGACCTGATTGCTGGGCTGAGATAAGGTTCTCACTGAGAGCTGATAATATATTACTAGTGTATCAGGTAGCCCATTGTTGTAGAATGCTGTTTTAGAACACTGTTTATAATACAGTCAGCTAACTCAGTACCGTAGTAATATTACTATACAAGTAAATGGTCACATGGTGTACTGACTAATCTAGCACCGTAACGTGGTGGTACCACTTAGTCTAACACTGTAAGCTGTATCATCTGATGACTATTGTTGAATTAGCCAGCGTCCACAATGCACCCATAGATATAGGTTCCTAGTTTGTTTCAACCCTCCATCCTCACAAATAATTATGTTTATTTTATCTGATATTGTAAATACGTCACTGCATGAATCTTAAAATAAATTTGATTTCCAGGGATTAATTTCTCGGCTCACTACATCGTGGGTGGCTGACCACGTTAAATGGCGCTGCCGTCTCCACTGAATTATTTAAAATAAGGGGGACGTTAAAACCCCCCTGAGGACGTAAAACACTCTGGCAGTGATCACCCTGAGGGTATTTCGGCTCCACCTTTCCGTACTGCTCCCCTGTCAGTGGTGGGGGAGGCTATTTCTCAACCACTCCAACATAGAGGCTGTGCTGATTAAGGACAGCCTGGGGATTCTCCCCGAACAACAAAACCAATTAATCTGCTTCATTTTCCTGCATGTCATAGGAGTTAAGTGACTAAAAGGACTAAAAATATTTCTGCAAATATTAAATCTTTGCATAAATTAAAAAAAGTTATTAAGAAAATGTATATTAATGGTTATAATTAATGATTCTCATGAGTGTATTACAAATTTGGTAATTAGCAACAGAAATGTGCTTATACGCATGTATTTCTGTACTAACTAGTATTCCAGATATATCTAATTTATTTTAGTTAGTTTTTATTTTTCACTGGGGAATGTCTGATACAAGCACATTATGTTTCTCGCATTCTCCTTCTCAACATTATACTTGTTTCACGAAAATTTTGTAATGAATTGAGGTGACACCGAATCAGCTTCTTTTCTTCATAAACTCATTAACTAACCACGTATTAAGATGGTGTGATGGTCCAGTTACTAAGAGTACGATTGTAACAGAACGGTTGCCGGTTTGAGGCTCCAGAGATGGAATGCTGTCATGTGGCAAATGGTTCTCTCAGCCAGAAATGAGAACCTGACAGGATTGGTTTTGTTGTTCGGGGAGAATCTCCAGGCTGTCGCTTATTCAGCACAGCCTCTATGTTGGAGTGATTGAGAACACCTCCCCCACCACTCACAGGGGAGCAGTACGGAAAGATGGAGCCGAAATACCCTGAGGGTGGTCACTGCCAGAGTGTTTACGTCCTCACGGGGTTTTTAACGTCCCCCTTTATTTTAAATAAATCAGTGGAGACGGCAGTGTCATTTAACGTGGTCAACCACCCACGATGTTGTGAGCCGAGAAATTAATCCCTGAAAAGGTTTCGACCTCTTACGGGGTTTGAACCTGCGACCGTTGGCACCAAGTGCCGAGTGCTTAACCGCTAGGCCACCGGAGCTCACTACCTGACAGGACCTGATGGCTATCTATATATATGTGTGCGTGTGTGTGTCTGAGTAAATACTATATGCCTATGGTGGCAGCATGTGTTGTATGCTCCCTCGGGAGTTGAGGTGTGTGCTGTATTGAAGCAGTAATGTAATGTAATGTAAAAGCACCCGAGAACTGCATGAGCTGAATGTGGTGCTATATAAATCTAGTATCAATATTATAATTATTATGTGTTACTATATTAAATTAGATCAGCAGACATACATAAACTTCTAAATGACTCCCACAGCCTCCTCATAGTACTAGACAGGAATGTTATTTCTTGACACACTGCTCCTTCCAGAATATCATACAAATGGGTTATTATACACCAATAAAAGTACACCTTATATATATATATATATATATATATATATAATAATAATAATAATTATGATAAATATTGCAGCTTTTGGCAACACTAATTTACGTGTTTATTGAAAGTCCGATAAATTGTTTTGATGGGGAAAGATATGATACATCATTTGTTTTTATCACACACCAACAGATCAATCTCTCACTCAGGTCAAACTGGTAACATCAACAAGTACATTAAATCAAGTATTGTGTTGGGCGTGACTATCTTTCTATATGAAAGTGGATTCAGTTAGGCTTCAGATACAACTCAGATACATATATCTGCAAGTTGCCATGCCTACTCCGATAAGCCCCATCCCTTAAAGTAAGCACTCAATAATATCCGAGTGGTTTTAGTAATAGGAGACTTTCGTTTCACATTACTCAGATTTTGGCCCAGTCAGCATGAGCACAACATAACTGAGTATTAATTGTGGGTGTCAAGTGAGTTTAATTAAAGTGTTTAATTACCATAAATACTGACCAACCAGCTACCAGATCTAGCCGTTATAAAACAACTATTGGCAATAAAAATTAGCAAGTTTAATTCACTAGTAACATGCCTAGCTAATTTACGTAACTACTTCTGTATTATTACCAACGTTTCTTTGGCACACATTATAAATGTACAGTCTGCGTTTAATATGATTTTCAATTTATAATTTAATTACACAATTAAGTGTTCTTCATGCCAAAACCACAAAATATTATAACAGAATAATAATCAGTAACTTAAGTGGGTCAATTATTGTTTAATCTCACATAAAAATCAGATGAAACATCTCACAAATATTACTAGTACCGGTAACTACAGTACTCGAATTCTGACTTGAAGATCTGTAAAATAGTACCCTACCAACTATGCTGTGGGAACAATATTTATAAAACACCAGTGAACAAGATACTCTAAACACTTTCTAAAACACAATGCTATATTGTTGTGATATTTACACAACTCTTTCCATGGTGAAGTAGGCAACCATACACAAGCTGCAGTTCATGGTATTAATCTTGTTCAGTGCCCAGACAGAAACATTAATTCTTTGCACACAGTAGGCCTCAACATGAACCAGTAACCAGTGTGCATATAACTTAAACGTTAACAATGTGCAATATATAAGCATTTCCACACACACACACACATTTATAGCTCCCATTAATAACAGTGTTTAGTTCTCACCAGTAACCTTTTTTTAACTTGTATATTGCAGTACATATAATATATATATATATATATATATATATATATATATATATATATATACCTCCATTAACATCTGTAGCTCTCATCAATAAGCAGAGTGGGCGCCTCTGGGTCTAGTTGGTAGCGCAATCGACTACAGATCACTACCACCTGAGTTTGAATCTCGGCGTGGGCATATCTGAAGGGTGTTTCGTCTTTGACTTCGCTGTATTACCTTTGGAGGTCGCTCGGCCCATTTAGCCTACCATGTGCACAAAAGTGTCCGTAAAGCATCAATCATCATCATCAGTAATTTGCTGGCTGATACTGAGCATGCCCGTGGTGCAGTTGACAAAGCACTACACTGTAATTACTTCCAGAACTTGTCATTCGCCAATAAAAGGCTTTGGCTTGGTACTCTCCTTTCCACAATAGGCAACAGTACCATAGCTAATGAGCCAAGTATGGCCAAGTAACACCAAGAGTAAACAAAGTTAGATCAATCACAGTCAGTCCCTTTGACAGGCTAAGATCAGCATTGTTATAGTTATACCTATCATTTCGGGATATATTAATATCCACACTTATCATACAAAACATCATCTACCTCTCCTGAGGCTGAGCTTCTCCCACAACCAGTTTCCTTAAAATTCCACCTCATACTCCACAATAGTACCCAAATAAATTAATACACCATCTTAAACCTGGCAACAATTCAAATCCCTTATTAGGCTTTTACAGACATGTTATTCGGTGTATCACTGTACAGTGCCTTTGAATGGCCCCTATGGTAAGGATGCTTTATTAAATATAGATTATTATTATTAACAAACAAATACATGCTGTTGTATACAGCTCTGTGAACTGTGATACATGTGGATGTTTCTACCGGTGGCATTGGGGACCAAACTTAGAAGGTTAAGGAAGATAAGGCTCTAAGATAAGGCTCTACAGATCTCGTATTCTCATTCAAATATAGACAGACTTCTTGACACTTAGTATTACAGGTTCAGGTGTTGTTTAGCAGAGGTAAATAACACTTAATTCTAATGGTTAATTTATTTAGGATTTAAAGGGATTTATTTACATGCCACTGACTAACCTTAAGCTGCCAAACTCCTAACTATCACATAAATGCATAAAGAGAAGGGTTATGCACCATATAGGACACCAACACAGAAACAGGTCAGACAAGATCATAAAGTACAACTGTAAGTTAACAAGTATATGACATCATACACAGCATAAGCTGTATACAGCCACTGTATATAATTACAAATACTGGATAGTCAAAATATATACGATAAAATCCCTTGATGAAGTAAATCTTCTCTTCTGCAATTTGGTTATTTTTCTCTTGCGTGGGCATATCTGAAGGTTGCTTCATCTTTGACTTCGCTTTGGATCTCACTCGGCCTATTTAGCCTACCATGTGCACAAAAGTGGCCGTAACACATCAATCATCATCATCATCATCTGGTCTACAATAACCCCCCCCAATCAACCCATGTTAAAATTCATCTCGATTCAGTAATGTTCAACAGAACATTAATTTGTTCATATTTTATTGTCAAATCAGACAATTATAACAATTTAATTAAACTCACAATAATACGATCTCCCTGCCCTGAAGTTAGAAAGCAAATGGTTCAAAATGTCCAACTGAATCTAGTGCACCCAGGAGCTCAAGCCAAAGCTAATACCATGAAGTGTTCAAGAAGCACATATCTGAATAAGTTCCGATGTAAGGGTCCTCTTCTACCATCAAGTAAATGATGTGCACAAATTTCAGAGTACAACCAACTTCAGCTGTCTGGATTATAAAGTATCAGTAAAGGACAACTTGAGAAAATGTGGCGTACACCTACCGTAGGATATATGTAAGACAATAAATTCTACTACTATTGTTAACTTAAAGCCCTAATTTTGAGTTCCAAAAGACTGTAATCCTCAATAATGTTAACTATTTACTAATGAAACAAAAGAAATAATACATGTCTAATCTTCACCTTTAACCTGTTCAACTAATTATTGTATCATTTTATTGAGACACTGCTACTTTATTGAGACACAGCTACAATATCTGACTGATCCAGGATTTGTGCCATGACTCCATAATGGAGAAAAAAAATACTGGCATAAACTGGATGCCTTATAAACAATGAACCTACAGGGAGGTCAAGGTGACATATGGAGATAATATGAAATGGAAAAGCTTATATTAACAAGGTAAAACATATCACGTGCTGAAGGATGAACATAAAAAGATGTAAAAATGAAATATGCAAAATAATTATTCACTGTTAATTGGCTTTACTAATATTAACGAGGTAAATTAAACCAGTATAAAATATAAATCATATACAATAGCAAAAATGATGACTACAAGTGTCATTTATAAGACAATGAGCATATAGATAGAACAATAATCAGTTATATATGATCTGAGCCATCTACAACCATGGATAATAAAATGTTATAAGCACATCCCAGTATTATTAGTCTCATCACGCAGTGAAAAATAACATCCGTCATAACGAGGCTCTGAGAAGAGATCTCATATCATCATGACTTATCTCATTCTTACATTGATGATGATGATTGATGACCTCCAAACGTAATGAAGCGAAGTCAAAGATGAAACAACCTTCAGATAACATCCTTACGTTGAGGAAACTGAGAGTAAAATAATAATGAGGATATTCTGCTAAAGGTGTATTTTACTCTTTTTTTCTTTCATTCTTACATTGAGGAAATTGAAAGTAAAATACTTTTAGCAGGAAATCCTCATGATTATTTCGGTAGTCAAAGTTTAACATTTTTGTAGCAAAGTGAATTTTTTTCTGACTTCCAGTGATTTTTATATAGCCAGAATTCTGAATCAACCACAAGTTACATCAGACCAAACAAGATCTTCTGTTTTTAAATGATAGTTACACGTAACTGCCAAGTGATTATTTTAATCCACAGCTATTTTATTTTATTTTAAATAGTAACTGTAAGTAGTGCCAGCTGAAGTCTAGTGCTAACAAAGGATCCACCCAGTCATTCTATAGATAGATCTGGCTTAATATTGACTGGATAACATTAAAGAACCTGAGTAGAAGTGATAAAGTTTTCAAGATGGTCACTTCATCATCATTTATAGACTTATACAGGATATTCTCACACAAGGGGTATTACAGTATTAACCTGGAAATGTAGCACCATACACACACACACACACACACAGAGTGAGAGAGAGACATCAATATGTCTGCCTGAATAACCAATGGTATTAAAATGTTTCATGCATATTTTCAAGTCAAGGTATTTAGGATTTCTCAAAATCTGTTTTTATTTTTTTCAAGTTCATTGTCACACAGCTTAAATAAGTCTTTGACAGGGGCTATATTATATATATATATATATATATATATATATATATATATATATATATACTAATGTGAAGAATATAGCAGGTAATAGCCTGGGTACATATCCATTTCAGCAGAAGGTTAAAAACAAATATGAATGGCACAACTTCTGGTTCTAGTTGACTACCTGGTCTACTTGTATTATGTCATCAATTGTTTGAATGATTCTCAAATCCAAGGAGAAAATTAACTGGAAACATATTAACACTTAAGAAGCTAGTCTACAAATAACTAAGTTTGTGTATAAATATATATAATCTAATCAACAAATTACAGTTTCTGAACTGTCCATATAAAGATATGCAAGAACAAAGCTAATTACTCTGTGTCTGTTACAACATTGGACACTTTATTATCACCGGTTAGTGTTCCATCATATCTAAACACACAAAATTCATACACAGCCATTTGGTCTTAATTTGAGCTCAGACATGCACAAACACATTAGAGAGAGTAAAACATTTATCAAGAATGCAAGAAAAACAAGTAGAGGCTGACTGTATTTAATCAGTAACAGATTGGGAGACGTACCACAGTAACCAATAACATGAGCACTTCTGACAGATCAACAAACTACAGAGATAGTGTTATCATTCAGCAGGATGATCAGTGCTTATCTATGCACCCTAAACACCTGTCACTTGGCTGATAACAGCTCTATATTAAATAGGTCCACTCCAACCAAAAACCTATCACACAGGTTTATTTCAGTCATTTTTTCATTTCAGTCAATTAACCCCCAGGTATGACCACTGCCAAAGTTATACAAGGCACGCACATACGCGTACACACACACACTCACTCAATATAAGTCACTGAGTATCCACTGCGATATGGATGTATTCAACGGTCAGCTGTACCTTTCTGTGAGGTAATCAGTCGAGAGTATAATTCAAAGTTGGTGGTCAAAGTCCAAGTAATCACGTCTGGTTGGAGGTGTGGTGACACAGGAACGCATGACAAAACATGTAGTGCTCATTGATATGGTAACAATCAACAGGTAGCCTAGCCTATGTCTGTACTGTTGTCTTGTTTCTAGTCAAATATTCTAGAACTGACTGAAACATGATTATTTCTAAATGCAAAACATATAGCCCAATGATGAGGAACCTATATGGAATTAAGCTGAATCCACAGAACAGTGATATGATGCTCATAATCAGCCCCATTAACCAAGTTTAGAAATAAGTTTATGACTAAATTATTGGACTAACATTAACCGACCTCACAACAATAATAAAAACCTGCTACAAAAATAAGAGAAAACAAACTACACAGAAGAGGATAAACCTTTATTGAAAAAAACTAAGCTCATAATAACTGATAATAAACTCAGAGTTGTAAACTAGAAGTCATAACATCAGCCAATCCTGGTCTCACCTGAAACATCAACACAAATGTGAAAAGGGAAGCTAATCAAAGAAACTAGGTCAAATGTATCATCTATAGGAAGGACAGTGATGGTGAGTGAATATGATCAAGTCAAATTAGACATTGTTGTGGTTTGTGAGCACAACTGAACTGTCTACAAATTATATATATATATATATATATATATATATATATATACACACATACACAGACAGACAGACAGACAGACAGACAGACAGACAGACAGGTAGAAATGCACTGCTTATAGATGCAGAAAAAAACATGACCACAAACCTTTATGCAGTGACGAATGTGAATGAGTTCATCCTCTTTCTAACTCAACAATCAGAAGCAAAAATGGCAACCACATGTTCTATCTAAAAACTAAATACTCTCACACTATTTGTCTGAGACATCTTCAAGTTGTAGACATTAAACACTGCATGTAGGGTTAAAGACTGGTCTATCACCTTGATTTACTGTCACCCATATAAAATAGACAAGTAACTTTCACTATTGAATCAGCTGAGACCTGGCTGAGTATTAGCGCTAATGTTTAGCCTCAGTACCTGTCACATCCGAGTTCTAAACTCTTACCTGAAGATATGCACTATAGTACACTATTAATTAACCTATTAAATGGTATTACGGTAATTTTGCTAATTATAATTTCCAATTATGAGAAAAAACTCATATATATAAAGTTCAGATGTATCCTTGAAGAAATTATAATAAGGCCAATAAGACTGAGAATGAATATCACACCTTACCATATCGTGTTTAATGAACCTTACCAGGGAAGCAGAATGTTTAGACTTCTATGGTTAACACTATTATCCCTATTACTACTGATGACACACTCAGGAACATGCACAGTACAAAATATATTTCTTCATACTTTCAGTTACTTCCATCATGCACGTCTATACAAGTGATCATTTCTACATTTTGTGTGTGTTTGTGTTTGTGTGTGTTCACACATACTTATATCTTCTAGAAAAGTTTTCTCACATTATTACACAACAGTTCCATATGGTTATTCCGTATTAAGATTATGTCCAAACCTCTAACTCCACATAACACGGTTTTAAGACAGATAACTCTATGTTACATAATAATAATATTAAAATAGTAATAATAGGAGTTAGTATCAGCTTATATCATTCAGATCACTTCTATAATTCATAAATTGACACAGTCTTAATCTGATATAAAATATATCACAAATTTGTAGATGTGATCAATTACTTCAAATATATAACCCCTTACATGAGACCTGTAACCTACAGTACTGAACAATGTGACATTTCAGTGCGGAATAATATTTTTCACTTGGAAACCTATGACAAATTACCTTGATCTATCTTCAGTATTAGCCGCCTCCACGGCCATACAAGAGGGTTTTAAGGTTTTATCAAAGATTAAATATCAAAATTAAATATTACAAACTTTGGCCAACTTAGTCTGTAAATCTGAGCCCATCAAAGGCTTAATCAGACATCAATGCTAACATGACGGACAATGAAAAATCCAGTGTATAAGTATGTTGAACTTCGGAACTAGACCATACATAGTTAAACTGCCATGGACCTTTTAAATGGCCACATATAGTATGACTAACTAGCTATGCCTAGGGTCTCATTAAATCCTTTAGTTCAGCATTTAACATTAGACCATGTGTAGCTAAACTGGCCATAGTATTTTAAAACTAGCCAAGATAAGCTAGTTGGATTATTTTATAATCCAATCATTTAGGCTTATGTTATAATAAAGAAGCATCCCATTACATTAAAATCATATCTTCCTTAAAATGCTAATAATGTCATACTATTGCCATACTATTATCATCATGGTACCAGTAGACAGTAGAATGACAATGATATTTCAAATAAGTGGCATATGTATGGTTAGATAACTGACCACAATTTACTGCCAATAAAAAAATTTTTGCTTTGCCAAAAAATTTTTCCTTTTTTTGGTTTTTTTGGATTTGGTTTTTAAATCATCTAAGACTGGTGTCTTTTGTTTAAGATTGACACTTCCAGTTTCAAATACAATAAAAATTGTATTTGATAGTTTGCATTAACATATTTATTAATCAGTGTTTTAGATGGTACTGTTTTGATGCTAAGATGTATTTACAATCTAATGAATAAATAATGCTTTTCATAAATACTGCAGTGATGCACTTCATGCCAATATTTTTATTATAAAACAAACGAATGCTGACATGTGAACTCTTCTAATGATACCTGTGCTTTAACATGTAATCTTTCTAGCATCTTTTTTCAACAGTTTTGGAGTGCATTTAAAATATAATTAAAACATGTTCTTGCTTGGAAAGATTTCTCTTCATACATTGCTGTATGGCTTTTGGGTACCATCATAACTGAATAGTACCACAAGCAAAATGGTTTGTACAATATCAAAGAACCAATTCTATGCCAATTTCTGAAGAGCACAATCCATCCACCTAACAATGCCAGAACCATGAATGAACCACGAAGTGTCATCATACCAATGACATAATCAGGACTAAATTGGAAAATATCAATAAATGGTACACACCTACTGATTTTGGCTTTACAATTGGCCCATTCTATCTTCATGTATGTCACAGAAAATGACTAAAAGGGGACAACACTAAATGATCCTTTTGTGCATCAATACATCATTAAAACTCACTCACTCACTCACTCACTCATTCACTACATAATGTTACACAAACAGAGGACTACCCTGGAGTATCAGTACTGTTACCTATAATCTATACTGTTATAACTGTTATAACATAGGATCAATCACTATAAACATAATCAACAACTTGACCACAGTCATTAATAGACTGGTTTAGCAAATATGGCTTCTGGCACACCCATTAACTGTGTTCATGTCATATACATAATATATAATAATTATGTAAGTTTTGTAGATCAGTTTGTCAATGTCAAAGGACATTTAATTTTGTGCAGATTTTTATTAACATCTTGTGTTTAATAAATACTTCAAGTCAGTCTTACATACCTGAAAGATCCAAAGGAGTTAAAAAATCATGAGCTATCCGATTACAGGATGTTAATCTGTTAGTAGACTACACTCTGATGAGAGGTTTGATATGTGTAATAGTTTTATCTATCTTCTTAGCAGTGTCAAAAATCGTTCTCCTGGATGTCAAATTAGGCGTACAATGGTGTGGAAGAGTGAAAAGCAGGTCTGTCATGCTTAAAACTAATCACTCAAAATCTCTCTCTCTCTGAATACTAGTATAGCACATTTGGTAGTATAATGTACTGCAGACTACCAGGCAGAAGTAGAAAATCCCACTTTTACCTATAGCTGTGGGATATGTCACCTAATTATCTATTTCTTTATGTAGCAACCTATTGGTCTTATGTCCGAGGAGTCAAGTGCCAAAGAAAAAACAAAGCACACACACACAGACATATATGCATGACTCAACACATACTACAAATTTAACATAATGGCTGTATCACAGGCTCTGATACAACGCACTGTGATGATGATCACCATTACTTCAAGAAATTTTAAATATCTCATACTGTAACAAATCACCTTCTAACAAGCAACAGTAACTTCGTGATCCATGATTAATATATAATTAGAGTTGCACAATCTTAGTAAAGTTAAGCTTTAAAAAGTCTTTCTATTAATAACACCCATATTTTATCCGTATCTCTCATTTTATATATATATATATATATATATATATATATAGTGAGAGAGAGAGAGAGAGATAGAGCACAAAAAGCCACATTATCAATGTGTAACATTAAGTTAATGTAATTTTATAACTGATGTATCCTATTTCAGCATCACAGATAATATGACAGGGATAACATGTAAAAGTCTGACTTTCATTGTAATCACTATATAATGCCAGCTGGAACTAACTCTTCACCTATCACTTACGGAAGAGATACTATCCCAAGTATTTGGAAAGATGCAGCTATAATACCTTGAGGGTGCTTGATGTCAGTGTTTTATATCCAGAGAGTCTTTAAAGGGGTGTGTAAAAATGGAAGTGGTATGTCATCTTCTGATAAGCTAGCTATGTAAATCTGTTGGTGGCTATAGGTAAATATTTCCATTTGTTTCTCTGGATTAGACATCAGTACTCTATTTCCCATGCTTCTACAGTTTATTTCTTACACACCACTCTACAGCTGATTTAAATATTTCTAATAAGCCTGAAGCATGATGACGTCAAAAACTAAAACAAACCAGCCATGCTTTACATTGTGGGATTTATAGGGGGTTCGCTGAGCGATGATACCATGATAATCCGGCCATTTTAACCTTAAACGTCAGTGTTCCGGATATGTTATAATCATGATAGAAATAACTTTGTACATAACAGAAATTTTATCACTCTGGAATATTTGCTTCTGGATCACCTTTTGAAACAATGCAATTTCAGAGTTCATATCTAGAAGAAATCTTAGGCACTGGCCTTTATAAGAAAATGGTTGCAATTCAGCAGTGGCCTACTATACTCAAATGAATGAATCAACAAAACTGGAATTGAAAGGCTTCTCAAGCAAACTTTAATTAGCCACTCTAATATAATTTTTACGTTATTAGCAATCATAGATCTGTAGACAATAATGCTCTTTATGAATACAGATCTATGAAATTTGATGCACCACATTCAAAAGCATTTTAGAACTAAGAGGTATGTATACAATTGTTTGTTAAACACTGAAGAATTAATGTTGCAGAATACCTAACTACTGATGCATCACTAGCATGAGCAACAATAAATAATACATAAACAGCATATTTCAGCAGAAACTAGTAAAATGTTCACAAATTGTAATGTAAATAAACCCATTTCACATACTACATGTTATTTTGATGTTATTTTAGTGTCAGGGTGTGATTTAGAAAAGGGCCAAAATGCAACACTTTGATTATTTTCTAGCAGCAACAGTAGACACATTAACATATTTCGATGCATCTATTAATGTTTGTATGTTGTGTGTATAGATGTAACCAGGGCCAAACTTAAGTAAAACATGCTCATACAGCTACAACATTCACACAATGTCCCCCATTGAACAGCCAAAAATAACTAACTGATCAACTCAACAGATGGCACTGTCTCACTGAAAATATTAGCTCAAAACTTATGTTTACACATATTTTCTAACACAAGTGTTTCAGCTTGAAAACTGCAAAGCCACATTCCAGTTATGACCAATAAAGTAGGAAATTTACACTGAAAGACCAGAAGTGAAAGGTAACTACTAATACAAGAAGCCAGTAATTGAGGATTGATATACCACATTACAGTATAACTATAAATGAAAACAGATCTAATAAAAATGATAACACACACACACGTATATATATATATATATATATATATATATATATGAGACATGTGTTAAGGGAAGGTTACATGTTTGACGCATGACTACCACTTTTAACTAAAGACAAACAATTCAATTACTAAAAAAATCAGATCCAGATGTTGAACAAAATACCTTTGCCATGACATCCTCATCCACTTCCTGTTCTGGTTCCGCCCAATCGACGGCAATCGTATGTCCCCAGAGCTCTATGCGACCAGGGATCAGCTTTCTCCTGGCCATGGCAGCTGCTCGGTGACTTTCGTATTCCACAAAAGCAAATCCACGATTCTTGGACTTGTCCGTGGCACTCGGGTAAACAATCACATCGACCACACCCTCAGTGACCTTTTTCATCTCGTTCAGGATTTCCTCCTTCGTTTTGTTCTTCGGGATGCCACCGACGAATAGGCGGCAATTATCGATGCTGAGACACACTCCTAGATAGCGTCCCTTACGGATCTGGTAATTATTTAGATGTTTCACCGCCTTCTTAGCGTCTTCCCGGTTGGTGTACATCACGAAGCAGTAACCTCGATTCGACCCGCTGAAATCCATCATCAGCCTGAGTTCATATATTTTGCCGACGTTCTCGAAGACGGGCACCAGCTCGTCCTCGTAACAATCACGAGGTATTTTGCCGACGAACACCTCGCAGCCCCTCGGAGGCGGGACGCCCTGCCAACCAGGTGGTGGGCCGCCATATTTGCGCTGGCCATTTTCCTGGATCATCGTGTAGCCGGTCCGCTCGATCAGCTTTAACAGCGCCGTTTCGTTCGGCGCGCCTTCGACGCCGTGAGGAACGCACGAACCTGAATCGGCCATTTCGCAGTTAACGGCAGGAATGCGTTGAAATCATCGAGCCACGGTGTTTGTTCGTGTCTGTTGTACTTTGACCAGATCTAATCACCAAAACCTCACTCCGCTAACACTCCCGCCATTACCTGTACGAGCGGTGCGCATGCGCAATATGGACAACACGGGTGACTTTAACCTTGTTTGCGATAAGAGACGCTGTAAATACTTGATAGAGAGCGAACAACCTGAGCCAAAATTAAACATACAGCCACGCGCAAAACTGAGATAGACACAAAATCTAAAATCTAATCAGATGGTGTATATATGGCCTCGAAAGGAAACACGCGCTGCGAGACGCTTCTTAATCCACCTTATCATTTCGCCTACAAACTGGTTTTGTAAACATAAATTACAAAAAATAACAGCCGCTTGAAGACCGTTGTAGGGAAACTGCGTTAAATATTTAATCTTTGTTCGTCAAATAAATAGTGCAAATTAATCACCAGTCAGCTTGACATAGCAAAGAAATAAATTACGTGTTATTTCCGAAGTAGGAAATTATTAGCTGTAACTCTGACTTAACCCAATACAACATTTCAATATGGCAAAATGAATTCCACAAATACATATTTGGTGCAAAAATATTTAAAATGCAAATGTACAGATATATATTATAGCTTGGAATAAATTTACATTGCCACCACGAATAGTCTATAAACATATAGAGTTCAAAGTTCACATCTACGACACCGATACTATTACAACAGATTCAGAATTAAACAAATAGACTGAATGGGAATTCGTATGATTGATCCGCACCATATTATTATTATTATTTTCTTAGTGGCAACTGTTGCTATTGTTGTAGTAGAGAGGTAATTAAGTCCCTCTTCCAACAGAAAATTCGACATCCTGCAGCAAGTAATGGTGGATTCAGTGTGTGGTTTGCGAAGGATGGTTGCAGCAGCACCATAATGTCAGACAGCCCCAATATCGAAATGTTCCCCATTTAATAGTTAAACGCCTTCTTTTATGATACCCCTCTTCCTTTCCTTATTTTAACACTCGCGCCAAGTTACTTAACCTAAAAAAGAAAGAACTATTGAGGTGAGCTTATTTTAATGTGATAACAAACAAACATATCCGTGTGTATTTCGCTGTATTACCGTCCCAAACCGAAAGTAAAGGCTAACCCGTCATAAATATATATCAACGAACAGAGAGAAAACTCTATTAACTTCGATGGCTTGATGGTGAATCTCAATTGCAAAAACGTCGCTTATTACAAATATTCTTGTATATATCAAAATGAGCCAATACAAAAATTATTTTAATGAATTGATATTCCAGAATATTGGTGAACTTTAGCTGCTTAATATCGCAGATGATGACAGGGAACGTATTCTATTTGTGATGCAGCTGTCTTCATGATGAAGTGAGTGACTAATTGGGTTATTAACACATCCGGACAAAAAGTCAGTCAGTGTTCCTTATTTCAAAACTGGCATTAGTTATGTGTAATGTAAATCGTGTTTGATTTCCAAGAACACACGTTTTCACAAACAAAATTCGTCACCAAGCCATCAAAATAAATAAAACTTCTCTGTTGATCAATGTTGACGTTTTGATAAGCACTTATGTTGACGCTGTACTGACTTGCATATTCATGAGTCTTCACGAACGCAGACGGCCTTTGCCGAATATGGCGTCACCTTCAGAAAATCGCGTCCACAATGTGTAATGTTTATGCGTCAGTCTTCAGCTTTGTATATATTATTGTTTTTACAGCAGTTTATTGTAAAAGTGTTAGCTCTTTCCCGCGCTACATGCGTCAGCAACATTTAGATTTTCACTGTGCGAAAGGACGTCATATGACGTCATGAGCGAGATTTTAAACATAATAACTCGAAACTAGAAGTTAGATGCGATGGCAAACAAAGATCATTGATCAACAAAAAGAGAAAATTATTTAGATGAGTTGATGACGATTGTGATAGGTAAAAACGCTTTAACGTTTTAAAGTAAAGTTCTATATATCACATTTAAATGTAATTATAGAAATCTGACATAGATTGTGTATATGCTATTTGAATTATGTATTTATGTTTTGTATGTAGTTTTCTAATATACTTTTGCGGCAATAAATTGCCTGCTGATTTGTATAACGTACGTGAACACATTTCTCAATGAACAAGTTGCATTTGAGTAAGAATCTCGGCGTTGGCTTATCTGAAGGGTGTTTCGTCTTTGACTTCGCTTCATTGCCTTTTTTTGTGGTACGAAAAGTCTTAAATCTATCATTCTGGTTGTATCCCATGTCTAGTTATTACCGATCTGAGATAGTACGCGCTAGATTTTACTTATCACCAGAAAACATGAGAAATAAAAAGTTTTACTGAATTTTTAATAGAAGCGTGTTCTTAGAAAGAAAAAGAATGTGCAAAATATTATGATATTGGATAATATAATATCAGTTGTTTGTGCTATTTCTCGCTGGTGACGGCGGTGAAAATAATTAGTATAAGATCGTTATAAATTGGTGTTGGAATGTGTTTCCTTCTTCTTCAAATAGCCTTTACTTGTCATATTTAAAGATTCAAACAGACTTATAAAAAAAACTGGACAGGGGACTTGTTTTACTTTACGTCCAACGGCAAACCAGTATGGCAGCAATGGGAATTTTCGGCGGGGGGGGGGGTTTATGATATATCAGCCCGCAGCTCTGTGTGTGCTGTGTGTGTGTGTGTGTGTGTGTGCGTGTGTGTGCGTGCGTTGCTTTTGGTGATCTTATAGTATAATATATAAGCCAACTGACTACAAATTGAAAGAAAAAGTATTTAACCGCAGAATCCAAGGTGTTAACATTGTAGCTATATGGATTATAGGTTAATTAGGGAGAAGTAGGGGGATGTGTTTTTTTCTTCGCTCATGGGAATACAATCCACCCCCCGATCGGCGTTATGAATTCTAAATGTTGTATAGTGAGGATACAGACCTGTACATGATCTAAGACAACCCGCCAATAAGATTGAGTGACCTTATACATACTGATTGCCCTATTTTATCACGAAACGGCGATTCACGCGGATGATATGATACGAAACGTATTCGATTTTTAAATGAATTTCAAAACAATAGACCGATTCAATTACCCCTGTTGGTATTATTTATAGTCTATTAAGGGTATATGATCTCCAGATCATAATTTTGCATTTACTAGAAATGGCATATACTTCATCCAATAGATATATGACACTAAACTAAGTAACGTTGAGCGCGATTTCCATGGCTGTCATAGTCCAGCCTGTCTAGTTCAAACTTATTTTTTGTATAACCTTTGCCATCTGACATGACGATGTGAATGACTAAAATCAATGATCAGATAGAATATAATTCAATCGGTGATTCCTATTACCGTAATATTGGTATTTATGCATAATATCTTGTATTGAAACTAGCTATTTTATTTTCTGAATCAGCCATTCGTGCAATGTTTATGTAAACATCATGGCTGTTAATACTCTAATGTTATAATATGTTTTATTTAATAATATACAGGTGATACATATATGATTGGTTTCTAGGTACAAGTAAAATTTATATTTCCAAAATTCTACATTAAATGTTTAAAAACTCTTCAGCAAAATCAATTTACATTCAGCTAAAAGTTTAACCTTAAAATTATGTATTTAATCCATTGAAACCCATGCTAAAAATCCCCTACGAGTCAACATGCATAACTAAGGCTTAGTTGTGTCGTTCATCTGGAAAGATCGGTCCGCTTAATCATTGGGTTATATATTGATAAGAATTGTGTTAAATCCTTTGGAAATACAGTATCGTTCAGCTGAAATACTAGTCTCAGTCTCCGTATAATATGAAACAATTTGTTGAAAGATTTCCAGTATTTACCATTAGTGAAAAGATGCCATCCCCTATTAACAATGGGCGACATAGCTGATACTAACCCCCGATACCTCAGTCCGTAACCGATGCAACGCATTTCGCCTGGATCTTGCAAGCTTCCTTATACCAAAGACTATTTATAACAAGACGTTTTAACATGGGGCGCCATTTTGAATTCATGGAGCGCCAGGGCCCTAGCGACCGGAGGCAGATTGCCACGGACAGCTCCCTTCGTTAACATGGCGCCTAATGGCACTGGTTCATTCTCGAAAGGAAATGAATTCTAGTGTAAAAATTTGATATGATCTGGCTTTTTAAAAATAAACTTAATAAAGGATATTTAAAAAATAAGCATAACAATTTGAAGTAGACACGCCCCTATTTGACATGACCCATTCAGTAGGCCAAAGCAGGATCTATCTAGATCTATATTTGTTTCAGACAAAATCTGATTAAATTTTATTGAACAATATCAACCTATTAATCACAGAATGGTTATGTAAGATATACATAAGCTTACAGTTACATGTACTGGAGCCACACTGAAGATGCTATGGGCGTGAGGTTTATTTTACTTTGTTATTGTTAATAATATAATTGGACTTCTAAAATTACATTACTATAATCAGATAATTTTTCCCTAATTACAATAATTATAAGTAGCTGAGTATTTACATGATCACCTGCATCCATATTTATTTTTAAACGTAATTAAGCAATTGGTACTTATTGTATATTATATATATATATATATATATATATATATATATATATATATATATATATATATATATATATATATATATATATATATATATATGGACTTCTATTTATAATTTAATTGTTATGAAATTAATTATTAAATACCTGAACTAGTGGTAGAAACATTCATTTTGTTATTTTTTCTATTGACAGAAATAAAAAGATGGGTTATTAATTGTTGTCGTTCAGATATATGATGAGGAAAGATTTAAATTACTTGAATACTAATTGTGGAATGTATTTCACTAAAACGGAATTCATGAACCAGACAACTTATCTAGAATGCTATTCCCACTATTTTTGATGTACCAAATCCACTGCATGCATCCACTGAAATCAAAGAGGAAGGTATTAACAGATAGGAGACCTATACAGGAGACAGGGCCAGATGTGATGGTAATTAATATTTATAAATATTAATGGTGAAAATTGGTATTATAAAATTAATTAAATAAGAAACAAGGCATCAAACCCATGAAATTTTGTCAGCCCATTTCATATCTTAATAAAAAAAGGATTACCAGCACCTGAATTAATACTTGAACGTTCAGCTCATGTGCTTTAATTGGTATACTTCTCTTCATAACAAATCAAATTCTTTAACCAACTTGAAAAAAAGGAAAACATGTGTTTACACATTGTGTATGCACTTGGTTCAAGTCATTATTTTACAAGGTATTGTTCTATTTCAGTCCTTGAAGTTCTATGATGATGAGATATCATGTAAACAGGCCAATCTCTTGGTTACAGATTTACTGGTGTTATCTGGTACAGTAGTCAGTGCATGTGTCTATTACATCTCTGGGTATATTCTGTCTAACTTTAAACAGTTCACTGATCTGGATTAAATGTCATATTTTTGTAGTAATGGTTGTTTAGAGCTGGAAGCAATTTGGGTTATTTTGTCCATTTGATAACAAATGACTGATTGTAACTATAGATGAACCCGTGGCACAAGAGATTTGATGCCGCTTATTGTATGAAAGTACTAATTTCTCTATCTCTAACATGTTAACGCAAACATAAACATTGTTAATATTCCATGTATATTATTTGTTCTCAGCTGAGCAGGCCTATATTGCATGGTCTATATTATTGAGGTGTCGACTTTAAATGAGCTTGTAATTTTTTAAGTTAATATATGATAAACGGACATGATGAATATATGGTGAATTGTGTTATGGGAGCGTTATAATAGCTGTATATATCATTATATGTATATATCGAAATAAATAAAAAGTTATGGACTATGTTTAACTGACATGATGAAAGTATGTTTATATGCATTTACCTCATATATACCTAATTGTTTTCAAAATTAATTAAAAAAATTACGCCTTCCACACACAAAACTGTGAAATAACCTAACCCACGTTCACTTAATTATTTATTTACAGTTACAGAGATTCGTTTCCTTCGATATCATGTGTGCACAATTAAAGTCTTAATTAATAAAAGAGTATGTGATCATGTAACATATAGTACTAGTATTGGTAATTCATTTCAACCATGCGCACACATGTACACGATCACAAGTGGACAACCAGAGAACTTTTATTTATCTGAGAAATACCTCCGGTCGCTGGAGGCGCCACTGGTTCAAAATTCAACATGGCGCGGCAAGAGTAACGCCTCTCTATATTTAAGCTCTCTGCTTATTTATACCCAACAATCTTGCACTGACGTCTAAGTTACGCCAGTAACAACAAACGTGACCTTACGAGTTCACTGACCTTGAGATCGGTTATCCGGACTCTCTTTGATGAATAAGTACTGAAGGTCGGTGTATTAGTTAGGCCTAATCTTTGTTTAAAAGTATGGTAATTAATTAGTGTTATCGAAATAGTTCAAGAGAGTCGATTCTATAAATACTTATTGTGCTTTACGTGGACGAACGAGGCATAATATTTTCGTATCATCCTTATATTCTCTAAATATCTGGTCAGTTTTGGTGTCTCCAAGAATATGTCTGCAGGATGTTTCATCCGATGCTTCGTTTCATTACATTTAGAGATCGGTAGGCCCATTTAGCCTACCAAGGTCATAAAATTGGACAAAACATTTACTTACTTGTTGAATATCGACCGCCAGATGTGCATCATATATGGGATAATGGCAGTGTTCCTATAGCATACATTGTTACCACAGTTAAGTGTGCGGACAATATCTTGCATGACACCATATCCGCGTTTTAAAGTCTCAACAGCTTACTATTGAAAACAATTTGTTTTTGATCCTATAGTAGGCCTAAAGGCATCATTCGATTTTTGAAAAGGTCGAGTAAATATATGCAAATGTGTAATATATTTTTAACCATATTTATAGAGTTTGAAATATTGTCGCTATTCGCTGACATCACATATAAATTATATTAGATCAGAGTACTCATGAGAGACATAATCCCTATTTTTAGTTGATAAATCGTTATCATCAAGTATATAGAGGCCATAATCTACAGCTCGCTGATTAGAGGTATCTTGTGCACACAATAGGAGCTACAGCTATTGGTAAATAGACTCAGACCATTGTATTGCGCAGTTTGGGCAATGCCCCTCAAATAGTACATTAATGGCGTATCACGGTGTAATACGACGTCCATGCCCTGACGATACATGTCTGGTCGCCATTAAATGGCTCTAAAACGCTAACTGACACGACGAGGTGTCGGATAATATAAAACATGTTAGGTGTGAATGTCTGTAAATAGCACAACATTTAAGTCTTTTTCTTCTTGCATAATATTTCTGCCTATTTCTGCAATAAATAACGAACATATTTTTTTTTCTTTCAATCACGATTGAAAACAGTAATACAGTTTTAATGGTATGACTTAATGTATTTTGTATGAAACATCGGAATTTAAAATTGGTAAGAGCATTGAAGGCTCTTTGAATGTGGGGAAGTTCTCCTTTATGCTATCACGTCACTGCTGGTTTCAGTTTAAGTTTAAAGGTTAAGAATCGGTTCAATTCAGAACTACTCCCACCAATATACTGGGAAACATCATAGAGGAGTGCTGCTTTTCAACCATCCGTCGCTAAATTAGATCAAACTTGTTTTTGTTATATTAGCAATGCCTATATGTTGTTATCATATGCCTGTTAGGCATACGAAGACAACATATAGGCATTGCTAATATAAATGACAAATTATTATAATACAACTGGGCTAGATAGACCCCATTATTATTTTAAGACAACGTAAACCATATTGTCCGGTATTAACCACCCCCATGCCGTAATTCAGGATCTGTCCTTGAAGATCGAGATTAATTTATAATATCATAAATTTAATTTTGAGGAAAGAGATTTGTTATTATTATTATTATTATTGTTTCCTGTTTTGGTTGGATCCAAAATGTATATCTTACATTGTTAACAGTAAAGTAGATTGTTTATCATTGGTATTATTATTAACATGATGCATGCATTTAAAAGGACTGCCTTAAAAATGACCAATTTGTGGTATGCCAAATTGGACTTGGATTTGTGCTCCCGATTAGAGATGAACATTACGTTGTTTCAGTCACATTGTTTACCAACGTATACGGTGCAAATTAGGTAGAATTACAAGAAATCTACTTTGAATCGTGCAAACAAATTGTTTAAATCTTGCATTTCGGTTTTTGAACATTTGCAATATTTTTCATTTGATTTGTTTTCAGTTATTGTATTTATTCTTATTGATTATTTTTGTAAGCATGTGATTTATCGATTAACTTGCGGTACAAAAAATGAAGTGCTATTTAAAATCAATTATTACTAATACTAGATAGTTATCGGTCAACGTAGGCTGTTCAATTCACATCTGTAATTATCCCATGATATAATTAATTCGGTATTTCCCCTAACTTGGTGGGAATCACAGATGTCTCATCGTTTCTACTTTTGATCTAGCACACTCCAAATTAAGGAACAGACTCAGAACAGATAAGACAGGAAAAATCGTGTTCATATACAAACTGTTAAACCAACGATCTTGCATTGAATATTTAGTTTTCTGGAACAGCTTAGGTGTATAATATGTGTGAACATAATATGTGTGATTCTCAAATTCAAAAAAGCAATAAATTATTTTAAAAATTCATTAATTTGGTGTGTCAGGAAATTTTTGACTGTTGTTTTTAAAAACTCGATTTAAATAAATGAAATCTGCTTTAAAATTTTTTAAATCTGCTTTTTTTAATCTGGTTCTAAATCATGATTTTTTCCATCACTGCTTCGAATAGCTTACATATTGAATATCATGATATTTTAAAGATGGCCAAATACCAGTTTTAATTCCTGTGCATTCTGTTTGGTTTAGAATGCTGCCAATCTGTAATTAAAAAGATGGCGTATAGTTTACGGGTAGACTTCTGATAACGGTATTATGAAGGATATACTGGATACTACTTTTAGATTTACGTCCAAGTAGCTCAAAAGCTAGATCTGGTATACAGCTATTAAATTGAATTAAAAATAACAATAATTACTCATCTTAAAACAGACATAAAATTTAAATAAGAAACAGACGGGTAATTTATCAGCAAGAGAGTGATTTATTTAATGTTAAATATGCATATATCGCAAGCTTGTACGGTTTATTTGTATCGGTGGGATTTAAGGGTATTGTGTTTTGTATTTGAAATGAAGTAAGGTCGAAGACGAGGCAAATAGGACAAAAATTCCCCTCAAATCCAGCTGATTTCAACTATTTCCCGATAGACAACGAACTATTTTACAATATTGAATCACGTTTTAGAGACCACGAAAAAATCTAAAACTAAGTTAGCAATGAGAGACCGTTCTGTAAAACTCGTCATAACGCTTCCCCATATAATAGACGGCATAACGTCTGAATAGTTGATATATGAAAATTTAACAAAACACACGCCGCACGAGCGCGCACACGCACTCACACAAACACACACACGTAGACACACATACACACACAAGGTCGCCTGTACACAAAGTCACGCTAGAAATGTTATAATAACATGTGCATTATTTTCTTCAGCTTAATGGGTTCAGCTAATATTATAAATCTGTTAATTGAAACCGTATTTCAGCTAATGAACTGTATTATTGTGTGTTAATATATAAGATGATTGATGTTTTACGGCCACTTTTGTGTACACGGTAGGCTAAATGGGCCGTGGTGTTAATAAATAAGATCAGATAACAACTCGACAATGAACGAATAATTAAAACAGATTTGACAGTCTTCATTGATGTAGGGTGATGAGATTTTGGTCAAATTATTTTCAGACGCACAACAATCGGGAGAGAGTGGCCCACTCTGACTCATCTAAAACTAAATGACTCATCACATATAGGGATAACAATGTCTATTTAGGTTTATGATGGTTCCTCAATCGTGTTTATAATAATAAAAAGATGGAAAAAATCTCCTTCTACAGACTACCTATATTTAACAATTGATAATAATAATAACAACAACAACAACAACATAGATTTCGATATAGCAGGAAATATTCAGAGTCACAGTACAAGAATACAACAATAAATACAAGATATTTCTGAATTAAAAAATTAAATGGTAAATTAATTTGTGTATTTAATTTTTTTTGCCCATTCTAAACATTGAACGGGGGTAAATTGCTAAATAGCAATATCTCTATATAGATTACAGGCAGGCTATGTGGTGGTGTCACAGTGTTGTGGACGGAGCGCACGATATCCAGACCATTTTAATGTTGGATCAATGTTGGAAACAGGTAGATATTATATCGCGCCGTCGGACAACGCGAACCCAATGCGTATCCAATGTAGCCGGGCTGGATTATATCGTGTTGGATTTAGATCGGTATTGCGATGTTGGATCAATATTATATTTTCCATCATATATAATTTACTTTTTTAAGGTTATCATTCGAGAAGCCGGTATTGTGTGTATATCTGTTATGGGGGCATTTGATGGAACTTCGCACCTAATTGATATACATCTGTTAAAATAAATTGTGATCAGTTGATTACACCCCAAAACCGACTCACCACTCTCTGTCTATCAAGCCATATCGCCCTAGCTAGATCTATCCCACAATCCCCGGATTCTGACGTCACGCCATCCCTGGATCATTTGAACCTTTCGGAATTCAATGACACTTTACGCATCCCTTTTTTTCCGGTGAGTATGTAGATAAGTTTACCAAAGTTGTGTATTTAGTAATATGAATAGTCATGAAACATGTAGCCGATGTATGACCCTGTTATGAGTAGGGCCAATACGCCACCCATGAACGTTTAGCGAGGTTGCACTTCGAATTTCCCGACCAACTGGCAACTTTTGATTACAAGTAATTATGTTACTCCAAGTGTACAGAGTCCAATTGGCACACTTTCGGCGCCGATACGATATCATTAAACACAAGAAATTGATCAGTTTATTATTTTCAAAAACTGAGTTCGCATACAGCCATAATAAAATAAATTTCCATTAGATATAGTCATGCGGGGCTCCGTCGATCTCGGCCCATGTTGACCTCGGCCCACGTCGATCTCGGCTCAGGTATTCCAAGTGATTAACATTAAAATAGTTGTTCACACCATAATGCCAATGGGCCGAGATCGTGGGTATTATAAATATATGTTGATTTCGGCCCATATTGCATTAAAGTATTATTTGTAGATGCGTGTTTGTGTGTCGCCGATCTCAGCCCATGTCGATTACATATATATATATATATATATATATATATATATATATATATATATTAACATCACACACACACACACACACACACACACACACATATATATATATATATATATATATATAAACAGTAACAGGCCACCCACATAGACCTACACTCGTGGTCCGTATAGGCGGGCATATGCTCGGAGGAGCTGGTGGGTAGATCGGTCGCCATTCTCGTATTCGTCTTCTTCAAATCGACTACGGCCCGACTGTACGACATATATTCCAATGTTTTATTCTATTGACTGAAACGTCTTCCTGCGCCAACTTTGTTTACAAGCACAAGTCAAACACGCCCAAACAGCCACAATCTACTCAATGAAACAATGCTAAAGCAACTAGAGCCGACACAGACATGATAATTAGAAAGCTTAAAATCACGTAGACATTCAGGTAACGTTTTATTTTTGTACACAAAGACACATATTTAATTAGACCGGCCATTTAATAATACACAACAAAACATAGGAATGCCACTTTAACAACCAAAAAGGTGGGCCGAGATCGACGTAGGGCGAGATTAACGTGAGTCCGCATGCGCACGCTGAAATTCCGGTACACTTGCGCATGCGCATGATGACGACACTGATATGATTATGCAATCCTAAATAAATACACCCCCGGCAAAATATATAGAGCGCGTGTGTAACACCACGTGTTAATCTCGTTAATATAATTAATTTTACGGCTTATACTTCAGCAATATTATGTAATTTTAATAAATAAACCATAAAGACAATCATAGGCTTATACTGTTAAGTTGTGC
This sequence comes from Paralvinella palmiformis, assembly GCA_025642065.1. NCBI lineage: Eukaryota > Metazoa > Annelida > Polychaeta > Terebellida > Alvinellidae > Paralvinella > Paralvinella palmiformis. The sequence goes on along the minus strand of JAODUP010000304.1, from coordinate 400,564 downwards.
TTAAATTGTTTAAATTTAGCTATGGAACATTATTTTGCGCTAAGTTGTATTTGTAGTTTGTATTTTCAGTGTCACGTGATCAAACTAAAGGCGGCCAAGATGGCGAACTGTTGAGTTATTGCCTATTAAATTCACGTTTATTAATGTTATTATGAACGATCTCGTGCACCAAAATGTCCCGCTGAATCAATGAATGTGAGTGTTATTCAAAGAACAACTTTTAATTTCGTCACAACCTGTAAAAAAGTCGAAATGAAAAATCGCCAATTTAGCGTAGGTAGCGGTCAAGCTCTCCCTCTTTTGTTGACTATTGATTGATCGAATTGTCGAACTTCCAATCAATCATCGTGCATGTCTACGCTAGGTCCTAGGCTGGGCAAGGTTAGGCTAGCGGGTGCTGTAATTAGGGTGGCCATTTCTAATTTTCTAAAAAGGAGGACACGTTGCACCCAAAAGGAGGACATTGCTGCCAAAAGGAGCACGTGGTCATAGGCTACCAACTTACCACACACACATGCGCACACACCCTTCCCCCCCCCCCCGCCGCCCACAGTGCTTGAATATAGTACACATTAAATTTGAACCATATACAACATGTACAATTTGGTTAATTGTACTAGTTAATTGGTCACAATAATTCTACTGTTTCCTTCTTTGCAGTTGCTGTCCTGAAATGCTTTCGAGACGGGACCGAGCAGCAAGTGCTTGGTGCAAATAGCCGATACCTTCGTTACGCACCTGGCAGATGTGGAGGCGGTGGGCGAAAAAAGAAGAAGAATTAGTTCCATCCCCGACATTCCTCGTAAAATATTTTATTATTTTTGTGGTGTTATTTGGAGTAGTTGGATTGCCATGTAGATACTTCTCTGTTGGTGCATAATTCGATGATAAACCAGATTATGATGTAAATATACACATTGTTATAAAGTTGTTAAAAAAGAAGATTTTATTCTTTTGTCGAGTTCGCACGACTATATACTTAGTTTGTACACTTATGTACTAGTTATGTTAGCAGGGGATTCATATTTCATATTCAGGCTTCTCTCTGATATACTTATATGTTGTCAATCGAATGAATGTGTTTTCACCAACCATACTGAAAAAAATGATGTTATCCAATGTTGTAAATATTACGTTGATCCAATTTTCAAATCCAACCAATTTCGTAACATTGATCCAACATTGAAATCCTAACGTTGATCCAATGTTGTAAATATTACGTTGATCCAATTTTCAAATCCAATCAATTTCGTAACATTGATCAAATATTGAAATCCTAACGTTGATCCAATGTTGTAAATATTACGTTGATCCAAGTTTCAAATCCAACCATTTTTATAACATTGATCCAACATTGAAATCCTAACGTTGATCCAATGTTGTAAATATTACGTTGATCCAATTTTCAAATCCAACCAATTTCGTAACATTGATCCAACATTGAAATCCTAACGTTGATCCAATGTTGTAAATATTACGTTGATCCAATTTTCATATCCAACCAATTTCGTAACATTGATCAAACATTGAAATCCTAACGTTGATCCAATGTTGTAAATATTACGTTGATCCAATTTTCAAATCCAACCAATTTCGTAACATTGATCCAACATTGAAATCCTAACGTTGATCCAATGTTGTAAATATTACGTTGATCCAATTTTCAAATCCAACCAATTTCGTAACATTGATCAAACATTGAAATCCTAACGTTGATCCAATGTTGTAAATATTACGTTGATCCAATTTTCAAATCCAACCATTTTTATAACATTGATCAAACATTGAAATCCTAACGTTGATCCAATGTTGTAAATATTACGTTGATCCAATTTTCAAATCCAACCATTTTTATAACATTGATCCAACATTGAAATCCTAACGTTGATCCAATGTTGTAAATATTACGTTGATCCAATTTTCAAATCCAACCAATTTCATAACATTGATCCAACATTGAAATCCTAACGTTGATCCAATGTTGTAAATATTACGTTGATCCAATTTTCATATCCAACCAATTTCGTAACATTGATCAAACATTGAAATCCTAACGTTGATCCAATGTTGTAAATATTACGTTGATCCAATTTTCAAATCCAATCAATTTCGTAACATTGATCCAACATTGAAATCCTAACGTTCATCCAATGTTGTAAATATTACGTTGATCCAATTTTCAAATCCAATCAATTTCGTAACATTGATCCAACATTGAAATCCTAACGTTGATCCAATGTTGTAAATATTACGTTGATCCAATTTTCAAATCCAACCAATTTCGTAACATTGATCCAACATTGAAATCCTAACGTTGATCCAATGTTGTAAATATTACGTTGATCCAATTTTCAAATCCAACCAATTTCGTAACATTGATCCAACATTGAAATCCTAACGTTGATCCAATGTTGTAAATATTACGTTGATCCAATTTTCAAATCCAACCAATTTCGTAACATTGATCCAACATTGAAATCCTAACGTTGATCCAATGTTGTAAATATTACGTTGATCCAATTTTCAAATCCAATCAATTTCGTAACATTGATCCAACATTGAAATCCTAACGTTGATCCAATGTTGTAAATATTACGTTGATCCAATTTTCAAATCCAACCAATTTCGTAACATTGATCCAACATTGAAATCCTAACGTTGATCCAATGTTGTAAATATTACGTTGATCCAATTTTCAAATCCAACCATTTTTATAACATTGATCCAACATTGAAATCCTAACGTTGATCCAATGTTGTAAATATTACGTTGATCCAATTTTCAAATCCAACCAATTTCATAACATTGATCCAACATTGAAATCCTAACGTTGATCCAATGTTGTAAATATTACGTTGATCCAATTTTCAAATCCAACCATTTTTATGACATTGATCCAACATCCAAGGACAACGTTGATCCAACGTTGATCCAACGTCGTCTGGTGCCTGCTGGGAAGGCGATTTTAGCTAAAGAGATATCCGACGATATCAAGTAGTGGATCATAGTCTTGTGTGGATCCCAATATAAAAGTGTATTTTGTAATCACCAAAGATGTGTTTATAGTCCACTGTCTAGTAGGAGCCTTGAAACGAATATGTTTGCTTAGTTCCACCCACCAGGGGTCAGATCATGTACTAAACCAATGACATATGGTAAGTTTACAAAAGATCTCAAATGGTTATTAAAACAGGTCTGGGGACAGGCCATAGCATTCACCGTTTTATGAGAGGAGGGGCGATTTGTTTGCTCCAGATTGGCATTCCAGGTGAGATAATAGCAATAACTTTATATAGATTATAGATATGCTATGTGATGGAGTCACAGTGTTGTGGGTGGAGCCCACGGTATCCCGACCATTTAATTGGTTAAATACTCACTTGCTGGGTGCCACGGTCAGTGTGGTATGTGATATATATATATATATATATATATATATATATATATATATATATATATATATAAATATATATATATATATACAATAAATACATATTAAAAATACAATATATACATCATAAAGTACAAAATTAAAACAGAAAACATGTCAAAGTAACACACATAACTAAAATGGCAGCAATAACTGTTGTAATATTTGTCTGTTGTTGTTGTTATTAAAATTGGATAAAAGAAAAGCTGCCGAGTCAATAACACCATCACCTGTGGGAAAAGTCTTAATTTTCAATTTGCACCTTTTTACATAATTATCGTCAAATATATATTTCATCATAGAAATTCCGTGTTTATCAAATACTGCTCCCACTCTATTAATTAAATTGTCATGGCCGTTTAATTGCCCACACATATGCTGTTTTAATATGAACATATAAAATATTCTACTTTTGGAAAATGTATTTTTACAGCTAGCAGGAGAGAAGTGTTTTTACAAAATTTAATTAGCCCGAGTGACGATTTCAGGAGATGCATCTGAATTCTATCCAGCTCGTAGAAATGTTTTGGTTGGTTAGCTTATAACACTGAGTAGGATATAACAGAATTGGTTGGACTGCAGTCTTCCATATGTGAACCATGGTATCACACTAACATACACCCATACATACACACACAAATACATGCCAACAAACACACACCACCACACATGTCTGTGCATCGATGTAGGTACTTGATACAGACGCATACACAAGTACACACACAGTTAATGCACACACGAATATATATATATATATATATATATATATATATATATATATATACAAACAAACAAAGGGCCCGATCAATTGTTTTACACTGACGTACATTATCTTCTTGAAAATAAATAAACATATTTCTGAACTAAATGTGTTCAGATAAACATTTATCAATTTAAAGCCAAGATAAACAGATGGCTCACAGAGAATGATCAAAAGAAGACAACTGAGCTAATATTGACCACTTCGTTCAGTTGGCGCGGTGGCCAAGTGGTAAGGCGTCGGTCTCGTAAACTGAAGATCCCGGGTTCAATCCCCGGTCGGGCCTGGTTTTGTTACGCTTTCGTTTCCTACCGATTTTACTCAACATAACTCCAAGTATATGGAGAACGGTTATTTTTGTCATGATCCTGTAGTTCACTCACCGTCAGTCTGGTTGTTTTGTCATTCACATAAATAGTAGTGGGAAGATTATGATTTATGTTTTACGGCCACTTTTGTGTGCATGGTAGGCTAAATGAGCCGAGCGACCTCCAAAGGTAACGAGACGAAGTCAACGATGAATCACCCTGTAGATATACCCACGCCCATATTTGAACTCCGCAGTGGGAACAAATAGCAAAATCTTCCGATAATCCGACCATTCAAGCTTCCGTTTCCATACGACCAGGTTGAGAACGACGCGTACAAAACCACGTACGTTATTCGAATTCATTTATCCGACATTGGATGCTTTCGTTTCTCGTTGCTAATGACAACTACTCCGAATAAATGCCGCTCTCAAGTATTTCAACTGAATCATTGTCGTAAATTTACTCAATGCGTTTCTAACACTTCGTACGCAAGAAAATAAATATTCCGTTGTAATTAGCACGAATATCGTCAGTAGCAAGTGTCAATATGAACCTGGCTATTATATGGGTCGTTATTAAATGAACGACTATGGCACAACAATATTTAGAATGTTCTGATTAGTCGTAAATCTTTAAAATAAAACAATAACATTCTCGGTTTAAAATGGGGGATTATTGTTTTGTTTGAGAACTGTCTAATTAATATTCGACAAATATCTGAAAGAATTATCGCGGAATGAAACCTAATGTCAAACTGCTCTTAATAAAACTGAAAACCTAAAATATTATTAGTGGCTGATTTGTTTGACATTGTTGGCTGGTTGCTAGATGCAAATCATCAAACCACACAAGTAGTAGATAGTACCACAAGTGTGCATATAAACGAGGTATGACTTATTTATGTGTGAGCAAGCACTTGTATTATAGTGTTGGAATATATATATATATATATATATATATATATATATATATATATATATATATATATATATAGTGTGTTGTGAGTGGGTGAGGGCGTATGTGAGTGTTTTGTTAAACCTTGGTGCTGGTCATACTTGGATTGAGGGATGACTGGATAGGAAAATAAGATAAACAGATGTAACAGTACATAGATACAAGTAACACCCCCCTATATATATATATATATATATATATATATATAATGTGCGACATGAATGCTCGATCGGGACCATATTTCAAGGCTCGGTCTAGTATCAGTGCCACAGTACTCGACTTGCCTGTCTAGTGTCCATTTTAATGAAAAAAAAACTAATAAAAACGAGTACAGTCTATAACTCAAACCGCTACCCGACAAATAACGAAGCCCATGATCTGTTTATTAACATCCAATTGGGGTAACCGAGGAACATCACAATTGACATTCGTGCCTTCTTCTCGAATGACCAATGTTCATCTGAATATGCAAATAAGCCTCCCGAGAGAAGACAACAGTTGTACACCCTAAAATCAGTCAGCGAGAACTTCATCGTTTCTTTCTCCTTTAATTCTTGTCGTTTCCCCGGTATGTGTGTTACTTAAAAAATATGCGGATTTGTAAAAGGAGAGGAGCCTAGTGTACCGAAATTAAAAGTTGACAAACCATTAGCTATAATCCTTTTCAGATTTATCCAATAGGAATTACTTTTATTCTAATGGTTGGCTAATCCGTCATTTTTATCTTGCATATAATACATATATTGTTTGTGTGGGTAGAGACGCCGCAATAAGGTTTGTATTTCATGGATAATATTTAGCTGGCAGCTATGTGGATAATTAATTGTGCGATGCATACAGAGAGTGGTGTCGTCACAAACAACTAATGAAGGACAACATTTGACTGGCCAAAGGTAGGATAGTACCGAATATCCACAATGATAGATACCATATAAGGATATTGAATGCTGCCCAGAGACAAACTCCGCGTACGCGTATGTCACGTTTTATTGAACCATTTTCAGTTTATGCGCATATTACAATTATGATATTTAAAAGGTTTTGACACTTTTTAAATCAATGTACTTCACACAAAGAAAATAATATGTGCTTTTAAAGTCAGGTTTGCTGCCACCAAACAGGGAGTTGTGGAAACCACAAGAATTGAATATTTTTTTGCTTGGCATGACAACAATGATAGGATTGATTTCGGGAACGGTGGTGGTGACGTTATTGCAACCCACTTCAAGGACATGCGTGAAAACAGCGAAGTAGCGATTAATGATGGTTCGACAGAATGAGACATGATGAAGTCTAATGTTTATGGAAGGCAAGTTGAAGCAGGCCAACATTAAAATATGAACCATATATTATTAATTACATTTAGTTTTTTGTTTGTTTATGAATTAGGTCTACTTATAATCTAATCTGCCTATGATCAGACATGTCGGCAGGTTAATCCGGGTTCTTTATCAGTTGATTAATCTCTTGAATGATGTTAATATACAACACTCAGTGATCTGATGACCATTCAGCTGGCGTGTCTAGCTGTTGGTAGGTTTGACCCGGATCCTGCAATCCAAGAATGGTTAAGGGACAGCAAACGTAAGGGGAGAGATAGATTCGTGAATAGTTAGCAAAATTAAAGAGTTTAAGAGAGCTAAACTTCAGATAGTTGACCTACCAGTGGCTGGTGGTGAATTTATGGAGAGTTAATGAAGAACATAGTAACAGTGCAGAAGAACAGGTAATCGGACCCGAGGAAGATGCAGAGGAGACACATGATGAAGAAGCGGAAGAGGAGGAGGTAATCCCACTCTTTGAAATAGATTAACGCAATGGTGATGATGATGATGGACTGGTCAGTGGATATGAAATGACAGAGATTGAAGTTTTACACAAATTGCGGATGTTTAAAATTTAACAGCCAGCTACGCCTGCATTATTATGATGCTGAAGTAATGAAAATTTAAATTAATGAATTTTTCTTTCAACTGAGAAGCCATTTTTATGCTCAAAGTCCAAAATATGACTGTATTTAAATGGTATTTGTTTAACTTTCATTGAGGTCTGAGATTCATATCTTTTGCGATCACTCAGTTTAGTGTCAGGATAGCAGGTCTAGTGTTAAAATATTTACTAGACGTGTAGGTTCAGTAAGGCTAGAAATTAGTTTCACACACTGTATATATATATATATATATATATATATATATATATATATATATAAACAAACAAAGAAAGGCGTCGATCAAATTTGTTACGTTCACGTACATTATATTCCTGAAAATAAAAAATAAATGTTTGTGAATTAAATCTCTTCAGATAAACAATTATCAATTTAAAGCCAAAATAAGCAGATGGCTAGAGAACGATCAAAAGACAATTGAGATAATATTGAATGCTGCGTGCAGTTGGCTCGGTGGCCAAGTGGTAAGACGTCGGTCTCGTAAACCGAAGATCCTGGGTTCAATCCCCGGTCGCGCCTTGTTTTGTTTCCTACCGATTTTACTCAACATAACTCGGAGTATATGGAGTACAGTAGTTGTTTTTGTCATCATCCTGTAGTTCAATTATCAGAATATTCAAAATATTTTTGTGCCGTTGATTTAATTGCGACCCACACCACAACCATGTTTATATTGAAATTTGCCAATGATGATATTCGCGCTAATTACAACGGATCATTGACCTAAATATAAAACTAGACCGAGCAATCAGTGGTGTTTGAATTGGCCGCCATCACCAAACAGCGCCGACTTCCGGTAGGTGAAAAAGCAACGTTGAAGCGGCTGCGCTTCGAGTTTTGAACCGACGAATACGGACATTTATTGTGATGTGTGCATTTTAATTTTGTGTTTGCAGACAATCTGTATTATTCCTCTCCAATTATATGCCATGAAATATGTAAAAGTCGTTTTATGCAAGTCCGTAGATCTAGTTTAATTGGGATCAAACGCCAGAGATAGGCCGGGGGTTGTCGAACAGGCTAAATATAATAACAGTTAAGCTTAATTTCCCACAAAACCCTCTTTAACAGCTATTTTATATGCGTTCCTTATACTTAACGGTGAAAAGACATCCCGTTTGTATTACTTCAATGCACACGGCCTATGCAACTATCGATACAGCAATAATTCACTACGTTTATAAACCTGGTTTTTTCCAGTCTGCGTTCTTATTTCCCCGGCCGGAAGTTGGAACCTGTTTGCAATCAAACCTCCGGCTAAGTTCGATCTCGTTTACTTTCAGGTTAATGATTCTGATTAACCGTAAATCTTTCAAATAAAACAATTAGTATTCTCCGTTTGGTCTGGCCGCCGTTTCTTAGCTTTGAATATGATGGATTATTGTTTTGTTTGAGAATTATCACGGAAAGAAACCTATTATCAAAATGTTCTTAATAAAACTGAATACCTAAAATATTATTAGTGGCTGATTTGTTTGACATTGTTGGCTGGTTGCTAGATGCAAATCATCAAACCACACAAGTAGTAGATAGTACCACAAGTGTGCAGATAAACGAGGTATGACTATGTACGTGTGATCAAGTACTTATGTTAATACGTGGGATATATATATATATATATATATATATATATAAGTGAGTGAGTGAGTGAGTGAGTGAGTGAGTTTCGATATACAGACATGTACAAAATTGTACAATGGTAGACATTCTTTATATAGTAAATGGCTTAGGACCGCTATATTTACAAGGAAACGTAATGATCAACTCAAACAACAAAGATTTAAATCTCTGATATACGGATTTAGCTAAATAGAAAATAAAGGTGCTAGGATACGAAATGGCTCATCAAATAAAATTCAATCTACAACTAACGAAAACACCTTTAAATCCTTGTCGATGAAATAGAATGAACCAAATTGCTTTTCGTTCAAATTCTGACATGATTAGGTTATAAATGATTTAAATCAATTCGGTGTTTATAATCACTAAATCAGTTTGAAGTCTTGTATTTTACGGCGTGAAACAAACTAGGAAAATTATTTTACGTAGCCCGAATTTATTAATTCCATTTTCGTGTACATTAATTTTGCACATGCCATTGTGTTTATTTTTTGAATTTCATGACCCGGCAATAATACCATATGCTAATGGTTTAAGTTAGTTGTAGACTGATTAAAAAAATTGAATTAATCTATTCAGGGTTCGTTTTAACGTTCCAAAATGAGAACGCTTTAACCGTTAAATAATAAATGAAACGAATTACTATAATTAGCTTATTATTTTCTCATAATGCGGCGTATTCTAGTGACGTCCGTTATGATTTGATTATCAATTAATTTATGGTTTTATTTGAACATTATGATGGCACACAATAAAGACTCGACCGGGTACTTGACTCCGCCCCTCCGTCCCCATTCATTCGTGCAAAAATCAGATAATTAAAATATCATGAAATAGAAATGATTTTGATCGAATGATTGTCATGTTCATTTTGTTCTGTTTTTTGTTTGTTTTGTTTTACGACCACTGATGTGATAAGAGGAGAGAGGGGGGGGGGGATGTCCATGACGATTGGCACGTAATTTGACTTCGCCAATCAATAACAAATCGATGAATGCACACGCACAAGGTGTTCCACATGGTATAGGTATGCATGGTATATGTTGCCGATGGTATATGTACGTATGGTATATATTCCAGATGGTATATGTACCTTTGCTGAAAGAAAGACAACCGTGTGGTTAGTTATACGTATAGGTAGAATGGCACACACACACACACACACACACACACACAGAGAGAGAGAGAGAGAGCTCGTCATATGTTTGATATATGTCCGTGGGGCTCCTCTCTAGAGATGACCACATAAAACATCTTACAGACGCATGTAACACATAACTCTGGAATTTGATCCCCAACTGCTAGAAGTCTGGATTATGGGGGGGGGGGGGGATGGGGGCATGAGACTGCTGCAGACCCATCATATTTATTATATAAAACGCCTGTAATTGTTGGTATTTCCACACCTGAATGTAAAACTCCAATAAGACGTGTTGATGAGATATCTAAATAAACAAAACTATCGATATCCATAAAACTAGCCTCGTTCTCGTTTCGTCACATTCCCGAAATTGGTTCCCGGATTATGAACTACCCCCCCAACACACACACACACACACACACACACACACACACCATCCCGCCAACCCCCACCGACTCGCATTGATGTAGCCCGCAACCTTAGCCATAATCGACATTTTTCCCATGCCGACCCTCGGAGGCAACTGCCCAGATTCCCTCACGTGTGATTAATACTCACAAAACCTTATTGATTGAAGGACGCGTAGATCTCACACCACCCCCCCTCCCATCCCACCCACTCCCCGAAATATTCTAAACGACACTAACAACGATTGATTGGATGGGTGGATTGATGGGTGAAGATAACGAAGTGTCGATATTAATCTAATCTCAATAATCAACTGATCGACGAATGGCACGCCACAATATGTCGGGTAATTACCGGCAAGTTCTCTATCACTTGTAACCCATCTTATCTCGTTCTCGGTACAACTCCGACTCGCTCGCGTCATTAGCAACCGACATCCCGAGATACGTAATGATTGTTTGTTAGCAAATATAGTCATTGTTTGTGAAAGGTGGGCACTATTTGTTCGTATATTTATTGAGCTATTGTTCAGATCTCACGGCATCGTTTATGTTTCGTTTACTAAAAATTATTCCTTTGTTCGCATTTATTCCCTCTTCTCCTTTCCTTCCTTCCCTTCCCCTTTTTTGTTTTGTTTATCTATTCGTCTGCAGGCCATTTTTTTTCATCTTCCGATTTCTTTTTTCCCGCGTCTTTGTTTTTTTTCTTCTTTTCTTCCCCTTTCATCCTTTTCAGCGTTTTCCGTCTTTCTTTGCCTGTTTCTTATTTTCAACCACCCCCCCCCCACACACTCTCTCCTTTGGTAAATAAATCCAGATCGCATTGTCACAAATACTAGAAAATATGATCATATTACCCCAATTCTTCAAAAACTACATTGGCTACCTGTTAGACAGCGTATCCATTTTAAGATTCTGTTAATAACTTATAAATCTATTAATGATATGGCGCCAGAATACCTGTGTGAACTGGTTTCCATTAGAAAGTTATCCCGAAAACTCAGGTCATCCAGTCAGATACCCTGTAATTAAATCATTACAGGGTTTTTACAGACATTATTTGGGGTATTATTAAATTACATATTATTTGTACAGCGCCTTTGAATGGCTCCTGCTAGTAAGGGCGCTTTATTAAATATACATTATTATTATTATTATTATATTATTGCAGGCGCCAGTGTCTCGGCTCAAGTCATATGGTGATTGTGCGTTTGGTGTTGAAGCCCCACTTTGTGGAATAAGTTGCCCGGAAATATTAGAAATGCGTCGTCTCTTGGAAATTTTAAGTCTCTTCTAAAAACACACCTATTTAAGGTCGCTTTCACAGATAAATAATTATTATCTTTTAAATCATTACAGGGTTTTTACAGACATTATTTGGGGTATTATTATATTACATATTATTTGTACAGCGCCTTTTAATGGCTCCTGCTAGTAAGGGTGCTTTATTAAATGTACATTATTATTATTATTAATCCCGTTATTCGACCTAAAGATAAACAATAACCATTTTGATATATGGTACCTGACGCCATATACTTGTATATTATCATATATGTTCGATTTCTTTTGTTTTCGGATTAGCTTTTAATTAAGGATTGGAAATGAAATATTCGGCTCATTCGAATTCTGGGTGGTTTCGATTGAGTAAGACATCGTCTATCATATTTATGGAATGAAATCCCCATCATTGCTGACCGATGATGGACTCCCACCGCCAGGTGGCGTTGCTGGGTTTTCGCTCGGGAACGCCATCTGTCGATTGATCGCTGAATCTCCCGATAATGTTATATTTGTACGGCGTTAGTGCTTGGATATACCAAGATAACTCGCCTGGTGGTGATAACCTGTGTCAAACAACAACAATAACAACACACTCTTGTTGAGCTGACAGACAGACAGGCAGGCAGGCAGGCAGGCAGGCAGGCAGGAATCTGGGCAAACAGGTAGGCAGGGGAAGATATACAGACGGAAAGGAAGGCAGACAAGCAGGAAGGCATACACACACACACACACACATACACGCAGAGAGAGAGAGAGAGAGAGAGAGCATTCCGTTCGATTCATCAATTATATTTGCGCCCACGAAGCAAAACCTCCCATAAACGACCACCTGTGCCTAAGGACGTTCTATCTGATTACGAGGATACGTGGCGATATCGGGATGTTGGAAATATTGTCTCTAAATATTACGATCATAAAATCAAAATATCATAAACTATTATTCTCGTATTTGTCATGATAATTAAACCCAGGGCCAGAACTGATGTATCAATGTGCATCAGAAACATAATCGTCAGTGAATGAGTGAGTGAGTGAGTGAGTGAATCAGTGAGTGAGTATCTTGTTTAGTCTCGGCGTTGATACCTCGGAAATTGTATGGTCGAACGACGACTGCTGAACGAACCTTGATTTGGACGTTTGTAGCATGGTGCGTTAACAACTGAGCTATTGGACCTTCAATAACCCCCCCCCCCCACCATCACCTGAGATATATGGCCGAAGGGCAAACCTACCACAGAAATGGGATAATCAGAACGAAATATTTTACTGAAGAATGAACCATCCGGCAAATACGGGGAGATAATGAGCTATTCCACGGTCTTGAGGTCTAAGGTACAGTAGTACAGACTAGTAATTGAAGCGTTCTAAATCGGAACATGTCGATTATCTCCAGCTTCAGATACACAGCCAGCACATGAATAACCGGAACTGAACATCAAATCGTAAAGGGTCATACTCACCCTTAGAGGAGATAAGATTACGGCCGAAATAAGTCCAGTCAGCTTTAACAACGTGGAAGACCCAGTTTAAACACCTATACCACCGTGTGTGTGTGTGTGTGTGTGTGTGCGAGCTCGAGTGTATATATATATATATATATATCTGTGTGTCTGTGTTGGGGGGAGTGTGTGTTGAGTGTATGTATGCTTTCCAATATCGCTCCAGAGGAGGCCCACCAATCGAGGAATGCTTGCGAGGACTGGTCCGGCTCGACTCGGGCAGCACCGCCCGCGCGTACACTCTCTCCCGGGCGCAGATCCGAAACTCCAACCGGCGCAGCGCAGCCTTAAACGAAACGTTGATTCGTGAAGCTGATCGGGGGGGTGGGGATGGGGGATTGGTTCCATTATCGCTCTCTATCCCACACACATACACACACGCACACCGCGAAACTAGATCTCGTCGCCAGGGGGCGCCTTCTACGAGCAAGAAAACGTGCGACACGAGGCCGGAATCGATCAGTGGACGAACGTTACGAGCCGTTTGACGCGCGTTCCTGTTGCCAAGAGATCCGGTAAACAAAGTTCGCCTATACGGCGTGCTATACAAACGTTCGCGGCCACACGAAGTTTGAACGTTTAGAGGCGCCGCTTCGTGGGCCGACTGAACGTATACGAGTAATTGGCTGTTCTTCGCTGGCGGCCGGCGCTAATGGTTTAAGTAATTAATCGTTCTCTTTCGAATAGATAATCCCTATCGGCCGATAATCTCGTCCGCATCGGTCCGAACCCGGATTCGGATCTACTAATTGCCACCAGGTTAACGTCGGTGGCACTCGTTACTTATTGGAGAGTTTTTGATCGGGTTTTTTTTCTCCGTTTTCTTTCTCCTCATATTTGTCGCCGGAAGATGACCTAGACTGATTGTTTATTGACGCGTGTTTCCGGTCATTTATAGTTGTCTATTTTGGTCTGTTGCAGATCTGTTTGTATTTTGTACGATAACATGGACGTAATGGATAAATGTTTACGTTGGATAACACTATTATGGGCTATCTTCGTGGAAGGTAAGTTGTACTCACCTGTGTGTGTGCTATAAATATATTTAAGGCGCTGTGTGTGTGTGTGTTTGTGTGTGTGTGTGTGAGAGAGAGAGAGAGGGGTGAATCCATAATATTGCACATTCCAATAACTCATGTAATGTTTCATCAATTCCTGATTTTACTCACGTTTGCAATTATTTTTGTCAGTGGCGTGCTTGCCTGCGTGCGCGTGTTATCTGGTCAAAGTGTTGTGATTTTTAAAGATGGATTGTTGGTTGTGTTACCAGAAGAAGCTCTAATTCTCGAAGTTGACAAATCTAAAGAGAAACGCGAACATAAATAGCCGTACACGCATATACACACGGGCACGCGCGTGCACACACCCACAAACAATTTCCCATATGAACAGTCAAACAAAAAGGCGAACAGATGAAAACCTTATTCCCGCTTTGATCTTTTTTATTGTTACACAAAAGAGAATCACCAAAAGATGATTGTACGAAGAAACACAAATATATATATTTACCTATCTAGCTATATTTATCCGGTTAACAACCATGATGGAGATTTCGACGACATAATGCAATATCTTTCATATTTGGTAAACAAAGAAAGGCGAATCGTCTTGTTTACGGTTTATGTTTACATGAAGAAATATGATCAGTTTGGTGGGGGGGAGGGGACCTTTATTGACAGTTACCCGTCGTCTTCGTTTTTTTCTTGTCAACGAATATAATGGCGAATATTGACGAATGTTGACGAAATATCATCGCAGATGACGATTGAATTGTCAGACTTCTCTCGATCTCCAACATATGTCGTTCTAAATCATTAAACTGATTTAATCGTGTCTCGGCCCTGGAGTTGACAGCAAATCGAATGTCTCCATA
This sequence comes from Paralvinella palmiformis, assembly GCA_025642065.1. Lineage (NCBI taxonomy): Eukaryota > Metazoa > Annelida > Polychaeta > Terebellida > Alvinellidae > Paralvinella > Paralvinella palmiformis. The sequence continues at coordinate 385,337 of JAODUP010000304.1, read as the reverse complement.
GAATTGGGTCGCGTGACGCATGCGCGTCAACGTTATGGGCAAATGTTGGTTCTGCAAGAACAGCTTCGTACACAGCTTCGATTTGCTTCGCTGTAGTAATTGTATCATCATCATCATCTTTATCATCATCTTTATAATCCAAGTTAGAAACGTCGGTCTTCTTGTGTCTGTCTGTGACATGAAATCCCGAGATTAATTTTGAAAAGTATTTGGTCTGTATCACCCTCCCCTTAGGGGCGCCTCCGTGGTTTCGCGGTAGCGTGTTGGACAACCCAAGTTCGAACCTCGGCGTGGGCATATATGAAGGGTGTTTCATCTTTAACTTCGTTTTTTTAGGAGGGGGGTGTTTGGTATAATCGGCGTCAACTGCCATACAAACCTCCGGATACCCCCCCCCCCACTGCCTGGATGGCGTTATGTCTCTTAATGACAGAAAATACAATATGTTGATGGACGTTTTATGGCCACTTTTGTTCACATGGTAGGCTAAATGGGCCGAGCGACCTCCAAAGGTAATGGAGCGAAGTCAAAGATGAAACACCCTTTAGATATGCCCACGCCGAGATTCGAATTCAGGAGTTTGTGATACGTGGTCCAACGCGCTACCAACTGGACCACGGAGGTGCTCTAGAAAATACAAAATAAATCTTTGACAGTATTAATCTGTGTATAAATTTATGAATTTCTTATATAATTTTTTTTTAAATCTAGTAATTATCTTTTTCTGATCGGTAATATTCGAACCGAGTGAGTGAGTGAGTGAGTGGGTGAGTGAGTGAGTGGGTTACTTTTTGCCGCCCCCCAAAAAGAGCTGTGTTGGCGATAAACAACAATATTGCTAAACGTGGGGCTTATTATATTGAGCCGCCTTGTAGAGAGAATGAGGCGAGCTTCAAAACGGAATAGAACCTCTATAGCCATAAATCAGCGTCTGACCTAAATACACCCGCCTGTGAGCGGCCATTGACGGCGTTAGCGGCGTTAGCGGCGTTTCTTCCATTATCAAACAGCAGTAGGCAAGGACGGCTTAAACCGATGGTTAGCCGATCAATATGCGTTAGTTAATATGCCGAAAACTAGACGAGAGCTGCCGGCCACATTGCTGAAGACGCGCGAGAGACTCGCCGTATACCGGGCTTCGGGCGGCTTTTGTTCGTTATTCGCTTGTTATTCCGAGAGGATAACACTTAGTGTACCTCCAGACCCGCGGCGTCGACGAGGGAGGGAGCGGAAGAGAGGGAGAGAGTGTGTGTGAGTGAGAGAGAGAGAGGCTATACCAGAGATGGGAACGATGGAAGGCTTCTCCCCCTTAACCCCCCCCCTCTTTATTGGTCTAATATGTATGGTTGGTTCCGCTGGGAAATATATCAGGACGTAGTTGGGCGGGGGGGGGTGTAGAAGTCTTGTTATCAGTGTTCATTCGGCTCACTGGTTGTATGAGTGAGTGAGTGAGTGAGTGAGTGAGTGAGTGAGTGAGTGAGTGAGTGAGTGAGTGAGTGAGTGAGTGAGTGAGTGAGTGAGTGAGTGAGTGTCAGTCAGTCAGTCAGTCAGTCAGTTCACCCCCCCCTGTGTCAACATACCAACGTCAGAACAACCATTGTTGACAGACTCTCCTCTAACAGATCGATATAGAACCTAATTTACGATCAGTTCATGTACACAGATAGAGAGATATAAATGACGGATATTACAAGGACGCCAGATGGTCGCCGATATTGGGTGAATAATGATGCTCGGACTCTGTTGTCTACCTGTCTGCCTACTTCCCAGTCCACCTGTCTGCCTGTCTGCCTACTTCCCAGTCCACCTTGTCTGCCTGTTCGTCTGAATGATGGTCTGTCTTCCGTGTTTATCTATCTGTGTTAACGTTTTGTCATTTTGTGCCATTATGTATTATTTAAGGGGTATGTTTTTATGGAAATTGTGTGTGTGTGTGTGTGTGTGTGTGTGTGTGTGTGTGTGTGTTAACGGAGGTTATAGCGTGTCCGCGAAATATATATATATATATTGGTACGTAGTAGTGAGTGAGCGTGTTCTACGTATTGTTCTACAACACACGTAGATGACCTTCCAGGATGAATCCAAAACAACTGAATAGCATAATATAGGCATGGGTACGTTTCAGTGATATGCATTGTGGTGCGCACATACGCGCGCGCACGCCCGCACGCCAGGCACACCAACACACACACACACACACACTTGAGGAAGTATTTAGGGAACATGAGTTTTGCAGTTCTTAGAATTAGAAGTTCAATGGAGTGAATCAGTGGGTCAGTGAGTCAACGATTGTACATGGATGCGCAAACATACCTACATAAATACCTACATAAGTACTTACATTGTCTTTGAATTAAGCCAGCATGGTGTCTAATTCCCCGAATATAAATCACGATTGTGTTTATTGTAATAATAATAATAATAATAATAATATGTGACATTTATATAGCGCCCTATTCAGCTAGATAGCTGCTCTAAGGCGTTTTACAGTATTATTATCCCTGACTCAGACCTGTACCAATCCACCACACATCTCAACTCCCGGAGGAGCATACAACTCATGCTGCCATTAAAGTCGCAACGTGCTACTCCAACACATAACCATCACGTCCTGTCGGGTTCTCATTTTTATGGATCAGTGAACCAGTCGCCACATGACGACATTGCAGCTCGCGGAGCCTCGAACCCCTATCCCTCTGGCTACGAGTCCTGCGCTATCACGACTCTGTAGATGATCATATTAGATAAGATAGTGTAGCATCTATAATACCACATCTGCTATTGTTTGTTATATATTATATTTAACTTACAACGATATCTTAATAGAGTCAGAAAGTAACATTGCGCGCGCGCACACGCACGCACGCACACATACATACATACATGCATATATACATACATACATATATACATACATACATATATACATTCACATATATATATATATATATATATATATAGAGAGAGAGAGAGAGAGAGAGAGAGAGAGAGAGAGAGAGAGAGAGAGAGAGAGAGAGAAAGAGAGAGACTGATAGATAACTCAACATAATATATAAAGTCACAGTTGACAATATTTCATACAATATATTAACCATCAATATCCTATTCAGTTTTGCTTTTTCTCGTGTTCAGGATCACACGCAACCTGTTCGTATCCGGGTGACATCCCGGAAACTGGAGTGATAGCCGTCACGGTGAAGACGTCATACGATCCAAACGATATCGTATTATATAAATGCGAAAAGCTCGGTGCTGGTCACGTGTTCAGGCGATGTTTAGATAACGATAGCTGGTCTGACCCCTCAAGGTCATGTGATAGTAAGTAACCACCTATTTTCTATCCGAATCCGATTTATACACAAACGCAGACATACAGAGAGCCATACAGAGACGGGTATGCGTCGATGCACATATAGACACACATAAACAGACGCAGCACCTACACAGACAAACACAAACACACACACACAGAGACTTATAAACACGCATTCAAAGACTTCGATCATCCACTCAGCTGAGTTCAGTTCGTCAACAAATGTATCCAAGATATTGCTGAAAATAGTAGCAATGGTACTACTAGTAGAAGTAGCAGTAGTAGTAGTGCGCGTTCTCATATCGGGAGGCGCCGCTCTCCTTACCTAATTGAATCCTAACGTGTGAGGTTAAAGTCTCCCCTGACGACGTCAAACGCCCAATAGTAGTGACTACACTTAGAGCATCTTGTCTCTATCCTCCCATGTTGTTGTTGTTGTTTAGATGGCGACGAAGGAGTAAGTATTAGGCATTGTGCACATCACAAGCGAATGCATATAAACTAGACAACAAACACTCATTATATTCACTCACTGGTCCAAAGATGAGACCATACAGTAAAGATGACCACTTTATGACCACCTCTGTGTAAATAGTAGAATAAATGGGCTGAATGACCCCCAGAGGTAATCAGCCGAAATGAATAATGAAACACCCTTCAGCAATGGCCGTTCTGGTGATTTGAACCCAGATGTTAGAAGCCGACCATAGCTGTTATTTGAGTCAGCGTAATCATGTTTTTAATTACCGAACTATCACCGTCGTATTTTTCTCATCAAAGTTTACATTTGTAATCCATTGTCATTTGAAATGTTGACATTGGAGTAATATTAATATCGATGTGGATTGATCAAATTTTACGTGGATGATCTCTTGTTAATGGATGATTATCGTTAATGATGATTATTGTTAATGATGATTATTGTATGATGATTATTGTTAATGATGATTATTGTTGATGATTAATATCGTTAATGATGATTATTGTTAATGATTATTGAATGATAATTATTGTTAATGATTAATATCGTTAATGATGATTATTGTTAATGATGAATTTTTTTGTTAATGATGATTATTGTTAATGATGATTATTGTTAATGATGATTATTGTTAATGATGATTATTGTTAATGATGATTATTGTTAATGATGATTTATGTTGATGATGATTATTGTTAATGATGATTATTGTTAATGATGATTACTGTTGACGATGATTATTGTTGATGATGATTTATGTTGATGATGATTATTGTTGATGGTGATTTATGATAACATTGATTTGATTGACACCATTTTAAAGCCAGCTGCTAGACGGTCTGTTCCCAACTCCGCTACCAGATGTATGGCGGGAATAGCGGGAATGTTGGCTGACAGAAACAGGGAGCTCCCAGTTTCAAATCCATCTTCTGGCTAGTGGATTCGCACCTGTTTATTTAACACCCTACAGTTATGCTATTTTATAGAATGAAACTAGTACAATGTTGTGTAAGGGAGAATGTCAGAAGCCCAATGCTTATTTTGAAGACATTTTATTTTTTAAAAATAATACATGCACACACACGCACACACACACATACAAACACACACACACATATATAATATTATGTAGCATATTAAAAATAATGATTTGAAACATTCTTTATTATAAGAGCATAATCAGCAAATTAAAAAAAAAATATTATCATCTAAAGAATGTGTCTATTTGATTATTCATTTAGGTATACAACGTTGGAGTGTAAATTAAATGAGAATGGCTCTTATGGTCACTTTCATGGACATGGAAACCTCCCTGACGCGCCCCAAAAGCCCCGATAGACGGCGCTCTTATACCACGTGACAAATATGTTAATAAATATGCAAATCACTAAGAAGCGTTGTTGTCATTGTTTTCAGCGTTAGAATTGTGGGAGGGCGGAGCTATGGTTGGCGTGATAGTGGCGATTTTTAACTATCTAGCTGCCATCATCATTATTATCTATGTGAAGAAGAAGTTCCCTGACGGAGAGCAGACCAAAGGCTACAAGACAAATGAGACGAAAATGGAAAAGAACTGGGAAAAACAGGAACCAGTGACTAGTAAGTAGATAGATAGATAGGTAGATAGATAGATAGGTAGATAGATAGATAGATAGATAGATAGATAGATAGATAGATAGAGTGAAAGAGAGATAATTAGTAAGAGATATTCTTTGTCTAAATTATCTTATTTGATAATCTTAGAATACTGTCTTATAGCTGTTCTTAGTATGTTCTTCTTCTTATTATTATTATTATTATTATTATTATTATCATCTATTTCAATTGTTTATCTCTACTTGTACGATTCTTCATAAGGAAAACACTAGATAAGCGAATCTTGTAAAGTTAGGTGTCGTTTTGTTGTTGTTGTTATTGTCGTTAATCTTAATCAGATAAATACGTCAGGTGGCCTGATTAGACAAGTGACCGGATTGAACAAACCAAACTCCCGGCTACCTTTCATATTAATCACCAATAAAACCAACAACCCGACAGCAGCCTGTCAAAACGATAGACGAGTGATACCTACACAAGTTTCCGCCCCAAACAGGTCTTATACTGCAATGGATAATGCATTTATTTTGTGGATATGAACTATTGCAGCGTTAAGGACTAAAAGGTTTAATTGACTTCCGGTTGACCTATTGACCTTTATCACCGTTTTACTACCCCAAAAGTAGTGTTAATGTAGTTAAGTCGATTATGATAGATTATCGTGTGTATGGTATATAAGTCATTTTTGGTGTTGATTCTCTTTATTCCTATGCCGTTTCTGCATTAATTAAGATCTTGTTACAGCCGGTGTCTATTTTCGAATGATATTCTAATATGTCGCAGTTCCTATTCATGTTTTAATAAACCCAGTGGCGCCGCCTTTTGGTTGATTAGAGGAGACTTCAAGACGTAATGTTTTGGATACAGTGCATAATAAAGGATAACAAACATGATAGAAGGAACAAAGAAGATAGTTATTATTATTATTATTATTGTGCGATACGGACGGGACAAACATAAATGAAGCGTGAATGGAAGCGCTTTAAAAATGTTATTGTCATAAGTCTAAGTAAAACCAGTATTCTCGCTTTACAAACAACTTCTGTTCCCAATCCAACTTCGAGTATCACTATGAGCCTTGCGTATAATGCTATTTGGGAGCCGTCCCTGAGCACAATTAATTCCCCTCCCTCTCTTAACTTGATCGTCTTTCACCGTAGCTCCTAGATGCACGATAGTTCGTCGTTGAAAATTGAATTATGCACTTCAATGTCATGTTTTCAATGCTCCTTCCAGGTAAAGATCACCAGTAAGGTACGCACAATAGTTTGTCTACGGTTACACCTTTTTTTCTGGCTAATCCTTTCTCTTTGGCTCGTTAACTAACCCATCGACCGTACACCGTACGTCACCTGCCAGCACTGCACCGCCATTGTAGACTAACTACCAGCTTAATTTCTCGATCTATCGCGCCTTCTTGTTGCTTACCGTTAGATGATTGATTATTGTATGCGTCGTGACCTGGGTACTCGGTGTGAACAAAGAATGTTATTATTATGTTTTATCCGGTATAGTATGGGTAAGTAGTTAGTCTGCATTCTGTTCATGCCGATCAAATATGTCTCGGGTACTAAGTCGGTAACACGTAGTGATGAGCCTTCGATTCGGTTCGCTGCCAAGCGTCAACACATTACGTCGAAAGCCGTCTATTAATAGTTTGTTGAACTTGGACTAATGTTAGAAGCTAGCTGAATTATTTTGTGCATAATGTAACCAAGATGTGGCGCTTACTTCTTGCTTATTACCAACTGTACTCTGTCAAATTGCATAATCTTTCACTTTTTGGTGCGTACTCAACAAGAATAGAAACCTTCCTTAAAGGATGGCCTGTTTTTAAAGATCACCCGAGATTATTTAAAAGATGGTCTTTTATGACGCTTTTGTATATGTGTGTGTGCGTTTATATATATATATATATACATGTGTGTGTGTGTGTATACATACCCACATACATATCAGTTGCATGCCTGACAGAAATACCCTTAACTACTGCACTGTTTATCAGTATTATATTTACTAACTTCTAATATAATTTAGTGATAATGAGTACATTGCAATGAGTATCTTCTTCCCGTTTCGCACATTTATTATATTTCATAATTATTAGTATTCACCTTTTATATCATACGTTAGTTTGGTGTTCAATGCATGAAATGCAATTTGTTGTATTTCGCATTGTAATACGTCAACTTTTTTTAATACGATTTAAACAACTGGTTATTTATTTTTAAAGAAAACGTCAAGAAATAAATATCGATATAGTTTCGTTTCTAATTGACTTGCCACTTTATTTCAAATTAGCTTAACTGTGCTATTATTCTTTTAAAAACATCTAGATCATGTCAATAAACGAACAGATAAAATCAAACACCGATTGTGAGACAAACGTTTTGCATACAAAATTCACGCTTCCGGCTGTTAACTGAATACCGACGTAGGAGAGATTTCGCGTTCGGATTAAAACAACTCCATAGACCTCTTTGTTTTCTTTTTCAGCCGTCGTCATTCTGGATAATCAGCTGCACACGTCACGTGACGTTAAGCTGGAGGATGCGGAGAGTACCGATTATTTAGATAGTCAGCCAAACCACAACACACCAACAGACGTCTAATTAGAAAACGTGTACCATAACTATATGGCTATCCTGCAAATGTAAATATACGACGTAGACGGATTTTATTTATCCGTTTTCGAAACAGTGAAACTCGTTTATTTTCAGTCTTTCCAATTCATCTAGATCCACCGTGCGTACGTACACACAACCTTGCCCGTAGTCAGGGCCGTATTATCCATAAAGCTGACTAGTCTTCAGCCTAGGGGCATCCCAGGAGCCTGCCAATCATTTTTGCTGAGTCATTGTTACCGGCGCCCTAAGGCTCTAATGGTTAATGGCACTTTAAACTCTGCGCCGTAGCGATGCGTATACATATGTATTTATTCTTATATATGATATCATAAATATATATATATATTTATAGAAGCATTAAAATATTATATATATATATATATATATTATTTTAATGTTTATTTATTGCCTATTGTACCACGGCCAGGGTGTCAACTGTGGTGAAAGATTGGAATACCGTAGGGGACACGAAGTACATAAAAGCCTACGAGCCAGTTCATGGATTAATACGGCCCTGCCGGTAGTGAACGTAGTAATCCTAACGCTTATTGAAAAAAAAACGTATTTGATTATTACTGATAAATAACATCTCACGAACTTCGTATTTCCTGTAATGGTGCACGAACGTTTTCCAACGTCACATTGTTGTTGTCGTCACAGTTTGGTTCGTATTTAGACATAATCCGGAAGCTGCAGATCTGGAATTGTATTATGCAAATTGGTGTTTTGAGGAGAATGTATATAATCCGGAGATCTTCGACGATTTATGTAACATTATGATTTCTTGTAACCATTGATCCACGATGCAGCAACCCGCGGCATCAATCGTGCCACCGAATGTATGTATTTTTACGAGTTTACTTTACTGATTAGATCAAATGACGGTTTGCAACTAACCGAGAATTTCCCGAAAATTTTAGGTATTTCTAATGAATGACTGCGTGAATGGTTGAGTCCCGGTGTGAGTGAGTTGAGTGGAATGGCGCAGTAGCACGAAAGGCAAAACTAACATATGCTCTAATAACCCCCCCCCCTCATTTAATCATATAACACCTTTAACAATATTTTGTTACGTGGCTGCTGTCTCAGACGAGGTTCTGTTGTTGTGGTTTTGAAGAATATTTTATATGTTCCTTGAGGCTGTTGTTACTTTTCGTTTTAATGTCTATGATGTACAAATGTTAGAACGGCGTCATTTTGCTTCTGGCAAAATAATGTTTTATACTGAAACACTGACCTAGTATTTAGGTTTACTATTTTTATATATATATATATATATATATATATACGTACATACATACGTATGCTCATATAAAGTATATTAGAAAGCGTTTTGTTTTCTTTCTATGCAGTAACCGTCAAGGATATGCTTTATGACTGTCAATTGTGGAATATTTTGGCCACGCTATATGATGCAATAATAATAATAATTTTTTACGACGAAACGATGCTAGAATAACTGCTCTATTGTAGACAGCAATATTATAGATCAAATAAAAAGATACATATTAAAAATTAAATGCCTGATGGTCAACACTCTCTCTCTCTCTCTCTCTCTCTCTATATATATATATATATATATATATAAATCTCTCTCTTTCATACACTCACACTAAAACAAAACAGTCGTAACTGATGTATTTCTCTTGTGTATACCTTTCTTACAACGATTTAATTTCTATTGTGAAACAAATCAGGTACAACGTAAATAACAATAAACATTGATGAAATACTGACAAATGATCTACATATAAACTAGTAATAATAGCGTTAACATATTAATATAATTGATTACTGATATAATTGATTAGTCTCTAATGTTAAAGGTGAATCGTTCTGACCAAAAACCTACTGTTAACAAACAAACAAAAAACGAATTACAAGATTGTATAAAACAAATCTATTAATGTTACATATATGTATGTACATATATAGATATATATTCTGATGATATGTTTATTTGTTCTGCCATAAAGACCCAGTAGACACCGGGTTTGGATGTTGCATGTGCGTGCGTGTATGCATATATATATATATATATATATGGCATTGCAATGAAGATGATCATAGATACATGTCTATCGGTGGAATATTCGTAACAAAGTACTCCTGTTCCATTCATGGAACATACTCATTACCAAACAACATGCTATAAAAGTAAACATTGAAACACAACTTGAAACACATCGCGAACATCCTAAAATATGTCAACAATTATAAATGCAGAGTATTCACCTGAATACGCGATACCGATATCGAGAAATGGATTATTATAACATTCGTTTTGAATAATGCGTAACGTTATCTAATCAGCATCAAAACCCGGATGTAGGATATAAACGTCTGGTGAACGTAATAATAAATACACCGATTACTTATAAATAATTATTAACTAATAAATAGTATATTGACTATAATAATGAGTATGTCTTAATGTCTTAACCAGACTTCTGGCTGAAGGCTAATTAGAAAGTACAAGTCCGGGTTCTCTCTCTCTCTCTCTCTCTCTCTACTTATATATATATATATATATATATAAACGTTTGTACTGGTGGACCACACACGTTCAGATATGTCAAAGACACCAACACAAGATGACAGGTACTAACAAAGCTCGTAGACGATCATATTTCCACACCCAAAAAAACATCCTCCCCCCGAGTAGGTCATACGAAGTACGAGGCCAGCTGCGACATCTTGTCCTTCGGTCTACCCCGGCCTCTACCCCGGGGCTTACCCCTGCCCCTACCACGACCGCCGCCCCTACCACGACCTCCGCCACGACCTGTCCGCCGTACCATGGCATGTTTGACCTCGGTCAACGGCTTGAACATCGGGTCACAGAACATACAGCCAGTGTGGTCCGTCTCGTCATTCTCAAGAGGCGACTTGTTCTATAAGAAATATAACAACATCTCTATAGATCTCAACTACAACAGGTGTATACGAGTCTTTGTTTGGGAGATAACAGCAGACGGTTAGTCATCATTTACATAAACAATTAAGAGATGAGACAAAACTAGTCCAGTTAAGACATCCATGGATTATTAGTCGATATTCCATAAACGTGGTAGGCGTAATGCGGCAAGCGAATCTTAATCCGTATGCGATAATTGCGGTATCCGTGTGTTTCGGACAGCCCTCTCACCTTCTGACCTATTTTTCTTGGGAAATCCTGCCTGGACACTCGAATTAGACTGTTGAATCCATAATTTCACGACCCCTCCCGATTCGCATTGGCTACATGGAGCGATCCGTTCTGTCGCATTCGCAAATCGCATACCCGAAATCAGGTTCGTACGTTTACGTTTTCAATTTTTTGTCGCATTAGGACTCGGATAACGCAGACCGCGTACGTGGAATCCCGGCATAGCGTTTACTGTCGCGATACAGCGAATGAGCATTTCCACTCTGTTCCGTCTGGATATCGTATCCCTGTGATGATGGCCCAGAAAACGGATAGCCTCGGTTTTAAATCGCCAACCCACCTACCTACCTACCGATCTGGCCACGTGTTCTATGATTCAGTATGCTATAAAGATGGGAGACGTTTCTGTCCAGTTATTCCTGGCAGATTCTAGTCTTCGCTACATCAAACTCTTACGTTATTGGCAGCTTCTATTTTTTTTATATATTTGCCTCCTGTACGTACTATTATGTCAAAACTGAAACTAACAAGACGACTGGAATTGATCAAATATACCTGGACTAAAACTATTATAACAAAAATCGAATGTCAATACCAGATATAACAAGTGGAGCGTGTATACTTAGGAGCACATCCTTATTGTACTAGTACGATACCAAATCACGTACACTCTGCATTATTCCATACACTATTTCCATAAGAGAACGGACATGGACCTAACTAAAAATCGAAACTGCAAAAAGTTAATCTCATTTACAGATCAATAGATCGGCGTTTTTACGTTTGGTATCCGATTACAATAGATTAATCTGCAAATAACTGATGCCGTATTTGCAACGACAACGACAACAACAACAAACAGAAATGCAAACTCATGCTAGATGAATGAAAGGTGTCGGGAACTGGGAAATAATTGATAAATTTGATTTCAATATTTGATCATAATGGTCCATAAGCCGGGAGATCAAATTTAGACTCTCAAACATAAAATCTTTAGAGTACCAATACTAAATTATGAGTATACATTCAATTTAAAAAAAAAAGATTTATCTTCAACAAGTTTCGGTGAGAAAACTCGGATTTCAATAGTATAAACTGGTGTCTCCACCTACCAGCCATGTTCCACACACTGAGTGACTGACATGCTGAGCTAGGACACCGACAGAGTGGCTAACGTCGTGCACGTACAAGACCTCTACGGTGACAGGACGTGTACGTGTTTTGAGTTTACTATCAAGTTTCACGCTGTAACGCCGTAGCTCGGATCAATAACGCGTCATTCTATCCCGGCATGGAATCCTTGTCCATAAGATCTAGACTACAGTACGGCAACAATGCCATGTAACAAACCGGATGTCAATAGAATAAAATGTTGGAAAATAGGTCGGTTATCATTTGGTTATTAGTCCACTGTCACCATACAACAGAAGTATTATATCACATTTTAATAGTTCAGCTTTGACAGGGTCACTGGTTTTGTAGCATCTTATGTGTGATTTGATTGATTTGATTGATTTATATATTTTCGTGCATTCCCCGACGCCGTAGCATTGTGGCTTTGCACGACATAATTAACATGCTTTCATCTACATCGAATACAAGTTATGTACATACATGTATAAAATTAATGATTGTACAATTTGTATTGTGTTGATATAAGATAGGCTGCAATTTGTCCATTTACCATCTTGTATAGTAGAGTCTGACTAAAGTAGACCCTTCTGTCCCGAAGGTTGCACCATCCCAGTTCTGCCAATGGCCCCCTTGTATTTGTTCTTCTAGGCGCTCTGGTACAGACAATAGCAGCTCGTCTTTGACAGGTTTCTAGTCTGTGTGTCTGATCTTTGGTGCAAGTGTGGTATAGGACAGCGACATACTCTAGTTGAGGTCTGATGTAAGAAGTGTAGATATTCTCAATGACATACCTTGGGAGATCATTATTATTCAACTTCCACATTAGACCCATTTTCTTGTTAGCCTTAGTTATTGCTTGATTTATGTGGTCTTCCCAGTTCGTTTTCTCATTCAGTATCAATCCTAGATGTGGATAGGAACATACCTTGTCGAGTTCAACCCCATCAAATTGGAGACTGGGGTATGGACGCCTTGCATTGGATATAACCATGTACTTGATTTTGGCTGGATTAAAGGACATAAACCATTTATTTGCCCATACATTCAATTTATCTAGATCTCTGGACTTTAGCAAATGCAGTGATGGGGAGAATGTAGCTGGTTATGAGAACGGCATCATCTGCGTACAAATGTACATTGCATTCCAGGTCATCAATACAGATTAGGAAGAGCTATGGTCCCAATATTGAACCTTAAGGCACTCCAGCTAATACATCCAACCATTGAGGATTATACACAGTTTCCGGCTGTGTAGATAACTATCCATCAGTTGGAGCAGGTTTCCTGCTATTCCCTTCGTCTGTTTCTTGTATTTCAGGCTCTCGTGGTGTACATGGTCAAAAGCTTTGGAATGGTCAAGGAACATTAAGCAGCTGTCTTCTTTTTTATCAAGATTTGAAAATAATTGTGTTCACAATATAAATCAGTCGATTAACTGTCAAATTGTTCTTTTTATATCCGGAGTTACGCCAGGTGAGGAGGTTTTCTTCCATAAGGAATGTATACATTTTGTTGAAAACTAGTCTTTCAAGTACCCTGCCAACAGATGACAATAGTGATATGGGTCAGTAATTTTTTTTTATCTTGATGGCTCCCCTCTTATGGATCGGTGCTACATTGGCTTGTTTCCATATATCAGGGTAGATACCAGTTTGCAGTACTCTGTTGAACAGTGAAGTCAATGATGGAGAAATGCTTCCTGCTGCTATTTTCAGAATTTCATTTGGCATTCCATTCAATCCCTTGGATTTACCTGTATTTAATTTATGTAGTTCAGAGAAAACTTCTTCCCCGTTACTGCAATGTTCACTAACTGATTATGGATCTCTGGGGTATTGGAGGCTCATACATATCCTGTAGTATTGGTTTTTGAGATTGAGGAGCAAAGTATTCAGCAAGGTTATTTGTTTTTTCCTCTGGAGTGCTGTGGTGTTTATGTCCATCTGTCAAGGTTGATACGCTGTTTTGTGCTTTATTACCATAGACCTGCTTGGCTGCTTCCCGGAAGTTCTTGTTTGAGTTTTGTGGTTTGCCAAGTTTGTCAATAAGATTCTTCCTATGTTCGCTTTTCGCTGCTGTTATTTTCATATTCACCTCAGATTTGACCCTGTTTATATACTTCAAAATGTCTAATGTCTAAATATGTAATGGTCATCTTATAATAGATCAATACAGGGTTGTTGTTTTTTTTACTTGCCAGTGAAGTTTTCATATATCCAATCACCTATTTAACACACACACACAGAGAGGGCTGGAAACTTCGGCAGCCCGGATGCCCAGGACTTTGTATTCGGTCTAATGACTGGTCCAAAATACTATTGCAAAGGCAAAATATGCGGCAGCCTTGTGTTTGGTTTGTTTTTGGTGCAAGCTGTTTTAGCTGCTTTGGAGCTCTTCGTGGTGAAATCACATCACAACTTGCTTTTATTCACTTTAAATAATTTATCTGTATTCAATTGATCGTGGCTTTCAGATGATATGGTGGCTAAACCATTCTGGTGCAAACCTCCAGGTTTTTGGTTCAAATCCAACTCATGCCTGTGTTTAAGGAGTATGTTTTCACCAACACCGATACTAAACAATTGAATTGAACTCAACCACTCTTCATCTCATAAAGGTATTAAGCACCCCTTGAACTAAGCATTAGGACGTGTGGCGCTATAATAATAATAATGACAACACTTCTATAGCGCCCAATATCCTCGAAAAGAATCAAGCTCCGTGGTGCACCTAGTACAGGGGTCACCTAGTACAGGGGTTGGGCAAACTCATAGTTTGGGTACAATGCAAAGTTCATCAACAATGATCAGATGGAAGAGAAACTTAGGAAGGATAAGCGAGTCTGAAAAGGTGAGTTTTTAAATGATGAAGGAAAGAAACTATGTTATTTGATGACTTAATACGTTCGGGGAGTGAATTCCGAAGAGTAGGAACAGCAACTGAAAAAGCTCGAGTCTTTAATCCTGGGAACAGACAGAGAAGTGAAAACCAGATGAATGGGGTGCTATGTTGTTGATATGTTATTACTTATTTAATAGTTTAGAACAATAACAACAAAAATCCTCATAAAAAATAAACTGACCTTATTGAAGCTCACTTCTAACAAGGCTGATTGACAATCTTCACAGGAATCTTCCGTAACCGTCACTTTGTAGGCATTCTCAAACAAATTCATCATAACGTTACATCTATGACAGGAAGGGGGAACATTGACTGTCAGTGAGCAGGTAATATACAATGTGTGACCATTACGAAGATGTTTTTTAATTTGACAAATACTATGATTTAAAGAAGCGACAGACGCTATATGTGTAACAGCTTCACAAGATTTAAAGGTAATAAATCAAGATACATGTGCCACCCCTTCTAGCTGTCTGACCAACCCACTTTTATTTAAATGTTTGAGATATCAAGACTATGTACTGGTTGTCTTTTTCGTCTACAATTGAAGTTTTCTTCTACGGGCATAAAATTTATTCAAGGGATTTTTAGTTATGAGTGGATGTTTTCACAGGATATTTCCTGATTTTGTAAAATTCAAGGTCATTTCCAAGACCTGGAAAATTAATTTGTTATTTTCCAGGTTTTCCAGGACATGTGGGAACCCAGAAAGAGAGATGGGGAGAGAGACTAACAATTACATACAAACCCTCAACATATAGATAGAGCTTACCATTTTGAGAAAAAACAACACTTACTTGTTACAGACTATTCTCCATTTTGGCCCCGAGAGTGGATCTAATACTAAAATACCATTATCACACTCATGACAGTTGGACACTCCGTTCTGCGCGAAGGCGTGTGCACAAGTCGGGTGCGTGCACTCATTGCATGCCATGCCCTTCTTCATGTCCTTAAATGGTGGGTTGTTATAGCAATACGGACAAAGAGGGTAACTCTGAAAAATCACAAAGAGAATCAATTTTCAGAAGACGGAATGGGATTCCGATATGAAAAAAGGAAAAGCAAATGTTTCAGCCTTCAGCTGAGATACAGGCAACAGTAACTAACTGAAAAACTGGAATATTTTAAATGACTTTCTAATGGATGTGAGTTCAGACTGACATTCAGACATCGATGTGAGTTCAGACTGACATTGAGACATCGATGTGAGTTCAGACTGACATTCAGACATCGATAGATTTATAAATTAATAGTAAATCCTTGAAATGAATATACTTATCGGGAAACAATATAAGCTTTTATTAAGAATGAGTGTGATGTGGTTGTATTTTCAACCATTGGCTCGCATGTGATATATATTAACAGCATATTGCTGAATACTGATCCCAAGAGGGCATTTGTGTACATAAAACTAAAGGACAAATAACTGAACCGTATCATCCACAATATTATTGATGAATACAAAACATCCAACAGAATACCATGAACTGACATTGTGGGGGGTGGGGGAGGATTTTTCTACATATTCCCAAGCATATTCCTGAAACATATCTTCCAATGAACAGAATAGCACTTCACAATCATCTGTGTCAAATGCAACATTTTTCACCCGAACAAAGGCTGTTTTAGCGCGGTGACCATTTTGATATGAATAGCGTGATGATTCAATTGAACTTAGTATTCAACAAATATTTGTTTAGAGGGATATGAGCCGACCCTTTTTTAAACTTGACCAAAACTATATATTGGAAATAGGCCTGTAATTCTTTAGAACAATACTGATGGAATGACATAGGCACTAGTTAACATTATTTGTGGGTTGAGATTTAGGCTCATGCCCGAGTTTGTAGGATTTGTTTACCTTGTCAAATGCCCCACTTGGCTGGATGTTCAAGAGGTGACAACTGCCAAGGTTAAACAACTAATTTATTGCAAATCACTAAAATCAAACAGAGAACAGATGTCAACAAACAACCTAAAGCATTGGTAAAAATTAATAATACTTATAGGGTACAAAACGCATATTGGTATTATTAAAAAAAGATACATGCCATTGCTCTAATGGTAACTGCAGTAAAGAGAGTATTTGCCAATCACTGATTTTTTTGTTTTGTTTCTGAGTATATAGTACCAATATATGTGGGTTTCAGTGACTGATTACTCCGATATATATATATATATATATATATATATAGAGAGAGAGAGAGAGAGCAATGGCATGTATCATATTTTAATCACCTTTTAACTTCCATACAAATTAACTATCTAAAGAAACTAGTCAAGATTTAAGGATCTAGTTACTGCGTGCTTTAATATTCATAAATATTTAAAAGAAATGATCATCATTTGAAATTATGGCAGTTACTACAATGATTATTTTTGTAAATTTGCTGAACAATAGCACATACCTGCAATGTCGCCAATATAGTGATTTGTTCATTTATATAAGTTGGTACTTTTCATGTATGTAAAGCAAACCCATCAATATTTGTAAACCACAGAACAAGAAAAAGTTTAAACAATAAAATTTAGCAGAACCTCTTAAAGTTCACCAGAAATGTAGATCCAAATAATAGCTATTTATATTAGCAATGCATCATTTAAGTAGGAAATAAATTTGTTCTTAATTTTATGCATATTTAGATATTAATAAGCTTCTATCAATATGGTCTATACGGATAATAGTTAGAAAAGACAACAAAAAGAAAATGTTCAACGTAACAAAAGGAACACGAAGAAACAGAAATCTTTACATGCCGATGTAGGAATATGTAAATAAAGAAATAAGCATTGCATCATATATTTAAAAAAGTCTTCTTTAATAGAGGGATAATTAATTACATATATACATTACACCTATATAATAGTCCTACTATTAGTATTACTACTAGGCAGCTTCGTGGTCCAGCACAGATCACTACCATCCGTGTTTGAATCTCGTCGTGGGCATAACTGAAGGTTGTTTCATCTTTGACCTCGCTTCATTACCTTTGCAGGTCGTTAAACCCACTGAGCCTACGATGTGCGCAAAAGGTGGCCATAAAACACCAATCCTACTATAACTACAATTACCACAACTATAGCCACTACTATTAGTACCTTTCCCTTAGCTCCAGTGGTCCAATAAAGTAGCTCAAAGTCATCCAAGGGACATTTCAGTTCCTTATAAAGCTTAATGTTGCCACCTTGTGGAAGTGAAAACGTCTCATCGCAGTTAGAGCAGTGCAGACGTGTTGGTTTGGCCTGGATAAACTTCATATAACGTCGACACTTACCACATCTGTAAAAAAAGGACGAGCGTGTGTATGTGTTTTCAGGTGTTCCCGATTTACAATGTGTTTGAAAGTATACTTTAGGACAACAATGTAAAATTGTGTAAAGTTATGTTATACAAAAGCTACTTTCTGAATAAACTATATAATAATAATAGTATGTGACATTTATAAAGCGCCATATTCAGCTAGAAGCTGCTCTAAGGCGCTTTACAGTATTATTATCCCTGACTCAGACCTGTTTCCACCCAGCACCAATCTCAACTCCCAAGGGAGCATACAATGCATGCTGCCATTATAGGTGCAAAGCGTTACCCAAACACACAGCCGTTGCGTCCTGTCAGGTACTCATTTTTTATGGCTGAGTGGACCAGTCGCCACATGACGGCATTGCAGCTCACGGAGCCTCGAACCCGCGACCGTTCAGCTACGAGTCCTACGCTCTAAGTAACTAACTGTGGTATCATGGCCATGGTTAAATTCAATATATGGCAGTTTAATAATATATTCAAACACGATACCTTGAGAGTGGCTTGCCACTGTTAGCAAGAGGCGAAAATGAAACTTCAAACAGTTCATCCATTGCTGAAATGTTGTGAACAAAATATTTGAACTTCTTTTCAAATATGTCCAATGCGTGTTGTGTAATGGCTGTGTAGTGGATCTTGCCGAGGGCAATCAGGTTTAGTTGTTCCTCAATGGCGGCTCTCATTGTTGGCTTAACTAAGTCAATATCAATCTGGAATGGTGTCATTTGAATACATACAAAATGCTATATGACTTCTACATACCTGATGAACCATAAATTGGTCAGCATACTAAAACCTACCCCATGAAATAAATGAATTAGACGTAACTCACTGTTAGCATATAATATACACAAGATCAATAAACTCACACTTCTAAATGAATATTAATTATATATATAAATATATATATATATATATATATATATATATAATATTATTTATTGTTTATAAATGTTGTGATGCCCATAATCTAATAAAAAGAATTTCTGTAAAAGTAATTAAAAAATATACAAATGTTGATTGCTTTCTTTACAACATACATAAAGCAGCTAATAACCATTTCATTTGGCATCACAGAAATGAAACAATAATTACATAAAACAAACAGGAATTAAAAATAGTCCCAAAACATAGAAAAATAACTGTTGATATGACATGGGTATTGACTAATTTTGGCACAAATAACACAGATCAATAGCGACAACATCAAATACCAACCTTTTGATAACCATGGACGAGCACCACCCCCAATGTTGTGGGTTTAAGCCTGCGTCCCGCCGTCACCTGGACGTAGTTTCTTTCGCAGATGTTGTTAATGTGCACCGGTATGCTGGCATCTGTTCCTATTCCATGTTTCTCCATGAGTGATATCAGTTCACTTTCTGTTAAATAATCCGGTGGACAAGTCTGACGTTCTACTAACTTACACTGCGATGAAAACAAAGTTTTATCATGATCAACAAAAAACATGCCAGGTTGGATATACACTGAAATGGACATAAGGAAATCTAAGATCTGAATGCTTCTGTTATAGTAATGGTAATAAAAGCAAAGCGAAAGATGAAACACCCTTCCGATACAGTCTCACCTAGGTAGGAACCCAGGTCTGTGCCCAACTTTGCTACCAGCAAGGCCATATAAATATTACAGGGACAGGATTTCCAAAATAAACCATTGTAACCAGTAGGGCTATCATCTTTTTAAAGATGGTGGTCCTCCCCAAAATAAAATGTTTTAGTCAATCCCAAGGCAATACATCTATTTTCTGAAGATACCTCCAAATGCCTCCAAAATCTCCCTCTCACACACACATACACACACACACACACAGTCAAACCTGCTCTTAACACCACATGTTATACACATAGATCTAATCTGTGGGTGTGTGTCGAACTCTGAAACCATCTCCTTGTCAGTTTGTTGATTTGCCAGTTTTACGGCGAATACATTGACTATGGCTGGGTGCATTTCCACTATATTCCTCCAATACATCAGCCTTGTGTTTGACAAGTTTCTGTATTTTGTCTTTGCTCACACCAAATGCCCCTCCAACTGTGCCAGAACTGGGTTTTGTATTGTACCGGTACATCTCCAGAGCATTCACTTTTTGTTATAAAGTTAAGTTCTATGAAACATCTTGGAATCCATACAGACGATCGTCGTTTCTTAAAATCACAATGTTTAATATGCCAGGAATAGAGCACACAGAATATCAAAAGTATCAAAAGTATGATGAAATTTGCTAAAACTTTATATCGAAAATATTGGTAAAGATTGCAATTACAATTGTATAATACAAATTTATCAGTTTCAAGTTGTTCACAGATTTTCTATGGTGTCATTCAGCAAAGTTGGAGCCATTGTCAGACAGGGAGCTAATTACATCATTCCATTAGCCAAGACAATGTCAGCACAAAACATCATGCCAACCATTGGAGATATAACTGGGGAAGAGCTATAATTGGTCATGTAGGTGATGTTTGGCCAATGACAATTAGTGCTCAATCAGGCTAATAAATCCTATATCAAATTATCGCAACTGGTGGTTACTTGACAGGTACAATTGTTGGCTTTACACAATGGCGTTTGGCTGCGTTGGGCAGGTGGCAGTTCTTGACAGGTCAGTTTACATGGGGACTTTGGAAAGGTGGCGTTTAATAGCAGGTGGCGCTTAATAATAATATGTGACATTTATATAGTGCCCTATTCAGTTACATAGCTGTTCTAAGGCTCTTTACAGTATTATTATCCCTGACTCAGACCTGTTTCAATCGAGCACACGGTTCCACTCCCAAGGGAGCATACAACACATGCTGCCATTATAGGCGCAAAGCATTACTCAAACACGTCCTGTTAGGTCTCATATTTATGGTGAAGTGAACCAGTCACCACATAACACGTGGCATTAAGAACAGCTTTGACTGTATATATATATATATATATATATATATATATTGGCATTGCCAACAAATTTGTGACAATTTTTTCTGAGGTGTGCCTGAAAAGTAGTTTTTAGAATGGCTTAAATTATTTATATGTTATTAATATAATATTATAATATTAAAAGTAAAATTATTATACAATAAGTTAGGACCTCATTATTAGACTGTGGTAATCATACACTAGTGATTGTTTGTAGCCAAAATCAATTGACCTGATTAGTCTGACATTTGTTTCAAGAGCTTAGGGGGGCAGAACTAATTTAATAGAACTATTCATTAATTGGATGAGAAGCGAGACACTGCCCTCTTGGGTTGGTGGTGCTGGTGTTTATCTGTGGCTGGCCATGCAGTGACAGTAACAAGTGGCTTCAGTTAATGACCCTCCACGCGGCAAGAGCTCAAGATATCTGCTACTCTGATTCTATTAATCTATCTTATAGCTTTCACATTAAATAATAGTTACACATGGTTAGTTTCATGAGAAAATAGCCAAGCCGGTATTTTATCATAGGATCCTCCAAGGAATTTAGTGATTTGGATTATTGTTGATTGATGTGTCGAATGGACTGATTCAATTGTACACGTGTGAGAGTCTCTTATGATTACCGAATAAAATATAGCTCCAAATTATTTCTGTTATTACTGAATTGGAAAATGCGTAAGAGATCAAGATAAAATATTATTTTACATTCATGTTTGTAATATGTAAATATAATAATTATGACATAATGATAATCGACAACTAGTTCTAATAAAGCAAAATAGATTTTTTAAATTAAAATCACAAAATATAGTGAATAAAGGTTTACAACAGTTTATGACAGCTTACAAAGGTATATGACGTCATAAAAGTTTTTAGTACAGGTTTATGACCAGTTTATGCCACTGTCATGTCATAAAGAGGTTTACAACTGTCATAAACCCAACACTGATATATATATATATATATATATATATATATATATATATGCATAACCTGTTCACACAGCTTTTGCAGTAAAAAGAATATATTCCGCTGAGAATAGAGATAAATTTTACATCCACAATCTTTTTTCTTCTATTTTGGCAATATGGTATCCAAATTGTTTGGCATATTTTTCAGTCACGTACGTTTCTCCAATCTGGAGCCCTTTCAATTTGTTCGATGAACACGTCTAAATTTAAGCAGAATATGATCTAACCTTCAGTACATCTACATGACATAACCGGAACATGACAGGCAAGTTGACATAGTTCTACCAAGATAAATTATTATTTTCTGTGCTGGTCTGATTTCTGATCAATTTTTACATTTATTATCTCCTTTAAGTGGTTATTAGTTGTTTCATACAGCTTTAATTCAGGTTTCAGTGTGCTGTTTGTTTTGTTTTGTTGTTCGGGGAAAATCCCCAGGCTGTCGCTTATTCGGCACAGCCTCTATGTTGGAGTGGTTGAGAAACCCTCCCCCACCACTCACAGGGGAGCAGTACAGAAAGATGGAGCCGAAATACCCTGAGGGTGGTCACTGCCAGAGTGTTTTACGTCCTCAGGGGTTTTTAACATCCCCTTTATTTTAAATAATTCAGTGGAGACGGCAGCACCATTTAACGTGGTCATCCACCCAAGAGTTTCGACCTCTAGGGATTAATCCCTGGAAGTGCCGGGTGCTAACCGCTAGGCCACCAGAGCTCACTTTCAGTGTGCTGGACACCCTTGCAAATATATTGCATCTGAATTTACTGAGGCTTCTTCACACAAGGTGAAGATTATTATATACTGGCTTTTCATATTGTATTATTCAGGTCATTTACACACACAGACGCACAGAGATACACACACACACACTAATTGTACCTCATCGATTGTACAAAGAGTTCCAACATCAAGCTGTGGTATTGTCTCTTCCTGTGGCAAAGCCTGCCAATGCATAATTCCTGTATAACCTGCACTTATCAACTCTTTACCAGAACAGGTAAAGGTTTCCTCACCTATAGAAAAATATATTGTTGTCTGCAGATAACGGCAATCTTGGCTCACCTACAAAGATTGATTGAAAAAAAGTTTTTTAATCAAAGCAAGTATAATTTATTATACTCTTCATGCACATTGGATAAGCTAATACATTATAAAAAAATATGTTCAATTAAATTTTAATGACTGACGTTATTTTGTTTTAATATATTTATCTGATAAATATTTTAATAAAATAATTTAATTCTGCAGGTTTATAGCACCTAATTCTTTATATTAGTGAGATCCACCGACTATGGGCCAAAGGGTAATCAGAATTGACAATGGGATACATCACTGAATTATGGGAGCTTAATCATTGCTGTGAGATGAAAGATATAAAAAATATTTAAAATATTTAACCATAAGATTTCAATAACAACCAATCAGCACACACACACAGAGAGAGAGAGAGAGAGAGAGAGAGAGATGATGATTGATGTTTTACAATATCATAGAACCAGAGAGAGCATTGGTATAATTTGGCAATAGGAGCAGGAATATTTAACAAATTATAGGAATTACACAGCAGGTCAACCATCATTCGTTTTGTCAGATGTGCTCTACATATTCTAGACTCGGATATTAGTTAAACTGGGTCATGTGTGGTCTTTGTTCCGCTTAAAGATCTGCCATTTTTGCAAGCAGCAATTTCACACCTCTGATCCTTTGGAATTTTAGGTCATATTAAAAATGACCTAATTTACAGCATCCAGACCCTGGAATACCCGTTCCAATGCAAATAATATCTAGAACAGCAGAATCACATATAACTATACAAGGAAAGGGGTATGGGTGTTCACATCTGGTAATTAAACTGTTAACAACACTTTCCATCTAAAAGTAAAACACATGGACAGCTGCTGTCAGATTATTCGGAAAACACAGGAAAACAATTCTAAATCAAATATATCTCGCATTCACTTCAGTGACAAATGATGTTGTAGTTAATTTGCTCCTCCAATAAAACTTATCCACAAGACCAGCATTAACAAAAATAAATTTGATTAAAAGTCCAAAACTCCCAGTCCTTAAAAGAAAACATAAATAGCTGGTCAAGTCTTCGTTTTTCTCTGTTTTGACAATATGGTATGTGAATCTATTGGCATATTTTTAAGTGATGTAAAGTCATGTACCTTACCATCTGGAAATAACCATTTTCACGTAAAATTGTTTAAATCTGTAAAAATATGCTTATCTGAAGATTAATAATAAAAATTGACTATAACTAATAAGATAAATGATAAAGATACTAAAATAAACAATTATGTCTTTTAAAGGTGACGGGAAAAGAAATTTCACATTTCACAAGTAAATATAACGTAAAAAACGCTTATTGTATTCCCTATCAGATGCACTACAACACACAATTCTAACCACCAGCTATGAGGTATTGCTAGTGTGTACCACATTCACTAGGGGTTATTGTGTGACATCATCTTTGCCAAACATCACATAGTACCACAGCTTGTTTACAAGCATTCTGACCAGTTGACCGACAAAACGTCAGATTCCAACAAAAGTTTGACATTCTCAGGGATATTAAGCCCTACAGTTTTGAAACACTAGCGAAAAAGGTCACAGACAGGATTAATTGTGAGGCCTGAATGTGTCATTTAAAATAAAGTGGTATTTGTCTGTACACGGAGCCCAGTGGATGCATGGGGCTCTCCCATGTGGCCTATACTAGTCTATACAGGGATGTGTTGCCCTCAGTGTGTCTTTTAGCCATTTGTTTTGTAATTTTCAGGGGTTGTTGTTTCGGGCCGGGTTTTGATGACTTACACATCAGATATAATCATTGGTATTTGATGTATGTTTCCTTACAGAACTGTATGTGACACAATACACTATTTAATACACTGTTTAATAAAGACAATATGGAACATGTAACACATGTTAAACAAGGCCAAAGTGGAGTGTTTGTGGTCTTTGTTTGGCAAAGATGACATCACATTCTGAATTTTTCCAAAGATTCTCAATTAAAGTAAGATGCCAGCAAAGTAAGTTTTAAAACTACTGTAACTTTATTTCTAGGAAAAAATTAAACATAACTCTGACTGAAATTGATTTTAATACATAACACTAACATCTTGACTAATTTGGAAAACCTTTTCCTGTGACCCTTAAAACTATGTGCCCTACTTTGAATTAACGTACTACACATACATACTGTGGCTATAAAATGTCTCGTTATATAATCGTATAACCTCCACGCTTCGTGTCCCAGGTCAGCTTCTGTGGCTGCTTTCATCGGTGTGATGGGAGGATGGTCGCCCGCATCGTGCCCCTTTCTGGTGATGATGAATGCTCATGAAAGTCAAACAGCTCACACACAAGAGGAAGGCGAATTAAATGTGTTTTGGGGGGAAATATTCTATACGAGTTTCTTCCAGTTCAGAATTCTTGAAATTATTCACTACTTCTAATTCTTGAGAGGAGCCAACTCCATGTACAGCTAATTGGTCATGATATGCTTTTTGGGACTTACTTTGGATTGTTTAGTTTTCCACGGAGTAGTTCTGATACAATACTCCCCCAGGCAGAGTTATTAGCCTGTTGTTTTAGCGTGCCTCTGCAAAATAGATACACATCATATAACAATTCTATCAATTCACACCAAAGCACTAACTACAATTACAATTATCACTTCCAGAAGCCATGTAATTGTAATCATAATTGATTACATTCTAAATATAATTCCATTTGATGATTATGATTACACAAGGTTTTTAATTATTTACAAAAATATTATATAATGGCATAACATCAATAGTATTAGTAATACTTTGGGGATTGGAGAAAGAAATATTATGTACACTTTATTCCCAACCCAACCTGGATCAGTTTCTGAGTTTCCACTATTCAACCTATTACTAATTGTATATGTAAATTATTTTGTGCCATACATTATCGAATAGTAACCAATTACAGTTATTCATATAGTGGTAATTGACAAATAGTTGCTCTAACCAATAGTGTAGTAACTGACATAATGTATTGTATATCTGCATAGCTGCCAACATTTGAAAATTGGAAAGAGTAATCATTTTCACACGAATCACGAACTACGGCTCACATGACGCCATACATCAGAAAAACCATTTTTCATATTTATCAATACCAAAACAATTTAACATCATAGGTATTCTTTTGTGAAAGATTCAACTGCTTCTTTCATTTAATCAGATTTTTACATTATTTAATAACAATTAAGTCATCACAAGTCGGTACTTTCAGTACATGATTACCCTACATATTCTACACTATAGTAAAATTGCTGTATTATTTATCAGTTGATTCAGTTTAAAAAAAAAAAATCACATTATATATAATGCCATTTCAGTTCTAGCATTGTATAGTATGGAGTGTAAGATTTTCATGAGTTATTGATAGGTTGTACCCTTTGCCTTAGCTAGGAAAGTATTGGAATGTTTCTGCTGAGAACATGTTGTGCCTTTGGTATTGAGGGAAACTTTGTACCCAAGTCAAGCTACCAAGAGTTTTGGTGGATATCCTGTGGCAGAAAGCTGTATTGGTTTTGATGACAAATGAGAATATTCTTTCACAGTCTGCACTGCTGTCCCACATCACAGAGGTAAGGATATCAAACTATAGCTGCCAAAAAAAGAAAAAGAACAGCCACAAGGCGCCAAGGGCAGATCAGTGGTATTTTGGTTCAGTTCTTAAAATCCCACATTATCACCCATGTAAAAAGTTACGTAAATAAACAAATCTAACACTAGTAACAGTCACTGGATATAACTTTGTGTTGTCCAATTCACTGGATCTATCAGTGGCTACACTGAATGTTTGGTTCTGCATTTAACCGGCAATGTAATTTGAATCATCACTGACTAATGCCTCTACAAGAATATTAGTTTTAATGCAACCACTCACTGCCATATTTTTTCGCTATCTCTGTATCAGAAAACATTGTAGGAAAGAGAGGATCTCCTGCATAAGTAAAACAGATCACCCCTACCAAACTCCTGATCACCCCCACCAAACTCCGGATCACCCCCACCAAACTCCTGATCACCCCACCAAACTCCTGATCACCCCACCAAACTCCTGATCAACCCCACCAAACTCCGGATCCCCCCACCAAACTCTGATCACCCCCACCAAACTCCTGATCACCCCACCAAACTCCTGATCACTCCCACCAAACTCCTGATCACCCCCACCAAACTCCGATCACCCCCACCAAACTCTGGGCCCTCCTGGAAAAAATGCACCATTCCCATTCACTGGCCCAGGGTGATATAGTGTGTGGCTAAGACAGTGACAGAACTGCACTGCATGGAACTATTATGGGAAAAGGCAGATTTATCGTAGTTTTCAGAGTATGGGCATAATGAAGAACAGATGATGATGATCATGATTGGTGTTTTACGGCCACTTTTGTGCACAAGGTAGGCTAAATGGGTCGAGCGACTTCCAAAGGTAATGAGACGAAATGAAAGACGAAACAACCTTCAGATATGCCCACGCCGGGATTCGAACACAGTGGTAGTGATCTGTGGTCCAGCACGCTACCGCTAGACCATGGAGGCGCCCGTAATGAAGAACAGAAAATTGTAATGATTCCATAGAAATCACAATGGTTGGCAGCTCTGTATCTGTCTGAAGTGGATAGAGTTAGTAATTTACCTGATAACAAGTGTTGAACTGATAATTGGCTTAGCTGCTCAGGTGACCCAGAAGGACTATAGTTGAGACAATATAAAGTTAATGTTGAGTAGACACGGATGATCCTCCATAACCTCAGTATATTATCTCAAGAAATAATTATGCATTCATTACAAATTTATTAGTTACATCCCATTGAAGTGTGGTTCTATGACATCAAAGTCTGTTGCATACAGCTTTTTCAAGAACATACCATCTCGGGAAAGTTTGTAATGAAATATTTTGGTAACCTATCATTATCTGCAGCTACTGAGACTTTATTATTTGAGGGAAAATATTTCACCTCAATCAATACTGCTTATGAGCCAGTATCTTTGAACAAGTCATCTACATGAAAGACAATTCCCAATTTGTTTGAAAAATCTACTTCCAGAAATATGTAGTATTCTTATGTGGTAGTGATATCAGTACTACAAGTGTGAGCAAATAACCACAACACTTCATACTTGAATAATATACATATATACATAATGAATCAATGACTGAATGACTTAATTTTTTTAAATTATAATGATAGATGATAATCATGATTACTTTACAATGTAATTATAAGTGAACTCAATAATTATTCACGATAATCATTACATCGTCAAGTAATCCTAATCTTAATTGACCCGACCCAGATATCAGAATGCCCCCAGTGCTATATGTGATGGCATGCCGCACTATAAAGAGAATACCCATTTGGGTGTGTAACAAAATAAACAATAATACAATATATAATTGTGCCATTTTCTGGTAACGTGCACTGAGCCATAGGGTGCACTGAGCCATCGGGTGCACTGAGCCATAGGGTGCACTGAGCCATAGTCTGTACTAAACTGGAGTGAACTAAATTAAATCGTTTGGCATCATTGGCGCTGGATACACTTGGGAAACACGGTTGACGGGGCGACACCTCCGGAGAAAGAAATCCCACCAGATACCAAACCCACAACCAGATGTTACAGATGTCAGCCAACCTATTTCAGTTAACTGTCCAGTTTTCACCAGGTAATAGTATAATTAAGAACTATAATTAAGCTATTCTGTAACCGTAGAAACCCTTGAAGGGATAGTCTACCCTCAGAAAATATTTAAAAAAATATTTAATGCTTATAACAGTAACCAAAATTTCCACAATAATAATCAGGAAGTATACTTAATATTATAGATATAGGGAAATAATCTGAATTACTAGCGGGCCGCCATTATGGCTGCACCACAAGCCAGATTCGAAGGTGGGCTGGAGATAAATGAAATGCCCTAACGTCACATCGGTGCTCTCTAGACTGACGCGGATTACAGTTTCTCTTCAGCGTTAATTTCTGAGCCATTTTCCTCTTGTCGGGTTCCTTCTGGCTCAAACTGATATGGTTGCAGTCATTTATGATATCCCTTTAATATCTATTCAACATAAGCAAATACTACATCTACGGCACGAATATCAGCATACCTGATATCAAAGTTTTCCGGATAGCTTGTTGTCTCTGTTCTAGGATAACTAATATAGCCTTGTGTGTATAATCTTTCAGCTAACTGCATCGTGTGCTGAGGACTAAAACCTGTAATACACATTAAGGAAGGAACAACTGCTTTTAGTAATATGGATGCTTAAACAGCACACAATGTAACAGACATATGAAATGCTGTGTGTGCATGTCCACACACACACACACTAAACATTGTTACATAAATCCTATTCATCCCACTTAACTCCACTCTACTTACCTAAACCAGAGCTGGCTATACGTAGGAGTTCTACAGTATTTAAAGCTATGGGTCGAGCTTTGACTTTTTCCTTCTTTGTAACATTTTTTACTCTGTTTAGGAATAATGGGTCAGAGGTCATAATTTTAAAATAAATCACTTCCTAAATTAATTAAAATTAAGCCACCAAATAAGCAAAATAAACCGAAGAAAAAAACACACACACACACACACACTCACTCACTCGCATAGCGTGTATTAATGTAGTCTTCAAGTGACTTATAAGTTTCCCAAACACAATAACCATGTATAGTTTTATTGATGTACAATGTTATTTATGGATTTGTAGGTTCATAGAAGGATGTATTGGCTTATAGGTGAATGTATTGGGTTTTAGTACTTTAATCCAGTGTCCTACCACATGCACACGCACACATATCCTAAAATACGTAATTATATGCCTAGTACATGGTACAAAAATCAAATGATTCAGTACTACATACACTGCATGATCATGGCCTTTAATCATGTTTAAGAAGAGCTGAGCCACTTCACGATCGAACATTCTAACACGATCCCAATCCAAGTGCAAGCTTCTACCACCAGGTGTCACCTGAATAACACAAAAAGATCAAGTCAGAATGTCACACGTGAAAATCAATACAATATCTGAACACGGAGATCCCAGAAAAAAAATAAACAAAACCTGCTACATCAAATAAAATAACACACCTGAGTTTGTATAATCCAATATGCTTCTGGCTTAAATGACTGAATACGATCATGCCGTTCAACACAGAAGCCCAGCGTTGGTGTCTGACATGGTCCATACGATATCAGTGTACTGTCTAAATCACCATATTTACCCTGGAAAAAATATAACAAGTGACTGAACCATTATTTTCAGTACTGGATTCAACTAGAAGTGTGGAGATTCTGATTGATGAATGAAATATCCCACACTTTGGCAAGTAACAACTAGATCTGATCCAATAAAATCTACAGCACACGGCATTACTTTTTAAATATTAATTTTACTTTTAGCAATGCAAAGTATTATAAATCACTGATATAAATGCGATTATCACCTCTGATCTCTAGTTAAAATATACAAAGCATTTCTCTGCCATAATGATATATTACCAAAATTACATCATAGGGAATACTTATTTTAACATAGTTCCTACAGCAAAGGAATTTTTTTCCCAGGACATTTCCAGGATCGACTTACCATTTTCCAGAACAATGTATACAAGTTTTTAAAGATAATAAATCAAGATACTTGTGAGAAAGCATATCATACTTATTCAATATATGATCCATTATTAAAAAATTTATGGTACAGCCTCCTCATCCCTGCTAGCTGTCTGAACCACCCACTTTTATTTAAATTTTAACTAACATAGGATATCAACTCTTTTTCTTTTACAGGCATACTATTTATTCATGGACTTGTTGTTCTAAGAGAATTTTTTCACAGGCAATATTATTTCTGGGACAATAAATTTGTTATTTTCCAGAAGGCATGGAAACCCTGAATAAATGTACCTGAAAGAATTTTGTTTGAAATCTAGTGAAGGCACAACCAATCCTGAGATCCAATTCCTGTCTTGCATCAACAGAGAGTGCCTCATTTTTATTTGGTTCTCCGAGTCTGTTGAAAGCTTGTTTGATATCGCGTTCAGTGATGGCACTGAAATGTGCTCGAAAAATAACCTATAATGTAAAAAACTCAATAAGAACAAAGCACATATGTATATGTTGATAAGTGACAGAGAGGGGGAGGGAGTGAAAAGGGAAGGATCATTATGCACCATTCATAATATGACCATTGCCTGATATAATGGGTAAACAACTGCCACTATGAAATCCTTTGTATTTTGGGCCATAACTTACCCTCTCATTGCCTTGAGATCTGCTCATGGATGAACGGACTGCATCGATCACTTCAAAGCAGATGTTCTCTCCTTCTTTGTCACAATCCAGCCACAATACCAAATAATCAACAGCACGAGCCTGTAAGACAGCAACCAATTGATCAATTGCAATGCAATGAACACATCATAGCTTGTAGCATCAGTAATACAAAACATCTTTATCAATTCATGAATCTAATGCATATATATATATTACAAGCTGTTTTGTAGAAAAACAGTTTGAGGCAACAATCATGAGAAAATGGAACTCATAAAAAGATGTATTCGTGTTATACTGGCATTATCCTTTGACAAATCCCAGCTATGATCATAATATAAAGAAAATTGATGGTTTGGTTTGGTTGTTCGGGGAGAATTCCCAGGCTGTCGCTTAACCAGCACAGCCTCTATGTTTGAGTGGTTGAGGAACTTCCTCCCCCACCATTCACAGGGGAGCAGTACGGAAAGATGGAACCGAAATACCCTGAGGGTGGTCACTGCCAGAGTGTTTTACGTCATCAGGCAGTTTTTAACGTCCCCCTTTATTTTAAATAATTCAGGAGAAAATTTATGATAACAGTGACATCTATACCCCACCCTTTGCGATATTACTAAAATCAGAAGCCAAGGGTTCATGCTATCCTAGATATCAATCAAGTTCCTAAAAATCCATGGCCACTAAGTACTTTATACTGCTGTTATTACTAGGATACAGCTAGGATCAAATTATCACTCACTGACAATCATGTCTTCCAATATAGAAATATACAATCTGCCACTGTACACAA
The DNA here is from genome assembly GCA_025642065.1 of Paralvinella palmiformis. Taxonomy (NCBI): domain Eukaryota; kingdom Metazoa; phylum Annelida; class Polychaeta; order Terebellida; family Alvinellidae; genus Paralvinella; species Paralvinella palmiformis. The sequence continues at coordinate 352,814 of JAODUP010000304.1, read as the reverse complement.
CATCTCAGGCAGTATACTGTTAACAGCTGTCATTTATAAGTAGTCAGCAGTAGATAATCCACACTAATCTATCATCTTTATTTATATTAAAGCAAGCCACCTAGTGAATTTATTAAAATACCAGCAACCAGTTGGTAGACTCAATCCAATCATCTTCCAATTTAAAACCAAACACATTACCATCATCAGCCCACTCATATAAAGAATGCCATTGATTAGAGTATTCTTTTAAGAAATTATGTTTGTAGAGAATAGCTCTGTGTGTGTGTGTGTGTGTTTGTGTGCGCTTTGCTTAGCCTCTTCACTGGGCCATATGGCCGAAGGTGACTTAAAAAACCACCCTGCTCTTAACTGCCATGCTACAGAAGAAGCTGCATGTGTATGCCAAGTACATCCTCAAGCGACGGAGAAAACAATTCCTTAAAAAATATTAAACACCTTGTTGGTAGATACTGATAGAAAAATTCCGGATTCTTTCTGTGGGGAGGAAAAACAACCAAATAAATCTGTCCAAAGCTCCAACCAATGAAAAAACAGCACATGCCAATAGTCCTACATCAGCTAAATGACCAAAATAAGATGGAACAAATTAAGAAAACTAATAATATATAAGTAGATAATTAACACTGTGTACCTAACAAATTTAATAAGCAACCTTCAATTGACAGACTGACACCAATACTGGGTGATTAATGACGTTTATGATAAGAGAAATTCAATGTTAACATACCTCTCTAGCTAAATATGCAGGCATGTGTAAATTAGCTGAAGCTTCTTTCTTCTGTGTTGGTGCCGTAAATAGTTCCACCTGAAAGATTAATCGTATTTTAAGTCGTTGTTGTTATTCAGCCTTGGAACATGGGAGATATGGCCAAGTGGTGACTGCGCAGGGAAACAAATCCCACACAAATACAAATATGAACCTGATTGGAGCCCACCGAGCAGTGCTCTGATCATTGAAGAAACCTAATTATATTTTAGGCCACACTATATTAAATTGTTAGACACCGACTATTTTATTAATTTCAGTTTTAAACGAAGCTGTAGTTAAAATGGAAATAAGTAATGTGCTCTCTCCTATCCTATTCATCCCCATTGGGGTACAACAACAATACAATTGTCATTGTAGTTTCCATAACGGGGTTGATTTTAAGGGTTGGGTTGTTAGCCCCAACCTCCAACCTGGAGGACCAGATGCTGGGTTTTGTATGGTCCATCATCTGAGACCTGCCCGGCTTGGTTTAACCTGCAAGCCACCTCGCCATCAGCAAGGTACCAGCAGAGATGTTCGGTAATGTGCTGAGAAGCAGCAAATAAGAGTACTTACTTTGGGTTGCATTTACCCGCTCTATCATATCTTTGCACTGATTAATATTAATATATATATATATATATAAATAACTATCTTTCATAATAATCTTCATATATTGTCATGATAAATCTATGACTACACTACTTAATGAATTTAACATTAATTTGTAGTATTATTGTTACACCTTATATATCAATAACAGCAACATTAGGCACATTGATTTTCCATTAAATACAGCAAACTCGGGCTTAAATTTAATTTTATAAAAGTTATATTATAAAATAAGGCAAATTGGGTTTCAAATACACCATTTTCTGTTTCAAATTACATCTGAAAACTAAGAAACTTTTTTGTTTGCAATACCATTCTTTAGTATTAAATATATATATAAGGTGATTCTGATATGAATAATTTGAATGAATTAATTAAAGAGTATAATTAATTATATGCAGTGGTTATGCATATGTGAGCCATACGTTTAGACCTATAGTCTAAACATAAACAGTGTCATTTCAGTTAAATCAGATACCTTTAAATACATCGCAAGCACCCCCAACTCCACCAATATCAATACAAAACAGTGGCATGATGAATCAGAAACACGCACATCCTCACGTACTGTTGGGCTGCTTGTCTAGCAAGGTTGGCTTTCTGCTGGGGAGAAATGGCAGAAAGTGGGGAGAAACTCCCAGATGTGTTTATTTTAAGGGGTACACGGATAAATGCCCACTGGACAAATGCTCGCCAAGAAAGTGAGAGATTTGACAAATGCCCACCAAGATTAAACTAAAACAATTTGTTTTAAATTTGTTTAGATTTACATTTTTATAATATGTAATCTATATCATGTAAGTTTTGGACTTTAAAATATTAAAGTATAATGTCGACGTTTCCAAATATTATAATCCCAATACTAATATTTTTGTCAACTGATTATCAATCAAAGCAATACATTTTGAATTAAAGTTCTTTTCTATAGAATTTAACTGGGGCCTTCAGAAGCTATGTAAAACAAATGCAACGAACTTGAACAATACAATATACAACATTATTTATAGCGCTCTATATAATTGGACTAAAATTACCCTAAAGCGCTTTACAGCGAAAAGAAGTAGTTAAACATGTACCAAGTATAGACTTTAAAACATTACAAAACAATTTTCGATTTAGACGTTAAAACAATGATAACATGGCTATGAATATGCCATGTCAAAGAAATGCGTCTTAACATTCTTCTTGAACAAGTTGAGGGACTTGGGCTGCCCTAGTTATCATTGGTAAATTGTTCCACAGGGAGGCAGCTGACTTGCTGAAACAGCGATTTCCATAGGTTGCCGTACGTGTCTTTGGTACACATAGCAGGCAACCTGACTCCGATCTCAGTGAACGTCTTGGATGGTAGGGTATCTATCACAAGTTCCTCCAGATATACAGGAGCAGTGCTATTGAGCACCTTCTATGTATACACGAGGAGCTTGTACAGAAGTCTGTACACAACGAGGAGCTTGTACAGAAGTCTGTACACAACCGATCAAAGTTCTTGTTGAAAATTAATTGATTCCCTTTATTGAAGCCATGCAATCTTTAAGTTTATTTATACATGTATCATTAATTGCAATGTTTTATATTGTCTTTTATAAATTGTATCCATGATTGCAATCATATAATATTCAGGGCTTCATTCATTGCAATCAAGATTCACAAAAATAAATAAAAGGTGCTAATAATGTCATTTTGATAATTTCTGAATCTCTTTATTGGGATAACATATCTGAATCTTACACAATATATATATATATATATATATATATATATATACAAATTCTAACTGTGGTGGAGGTGAGCTCCGGTGGCCTAGCGGTTAAGCACCCGGCACTCGGTGCCAACGGTCGCAGGTTCGAACCCTGTAAGAGGTCGAAACTTTTTCAGGAATTAATTTCTCTGCTCACTACATCATGGGTGGCTGCCACGTTAAATGGCGCTGCTGTCTCCACTGAATTATTTAAAATAAAGGGGGACGTTAAAAACCCCCTGAGGACGTAAAACACTCTGGCAGTGACCACCCTCAGGGTATTTCGGCTCCATCTTTCCGTACTACTCCCCTGTGAGTGGTGGGGGAAGAGTTTTCTCAACCACTCCAACATAGAGGCTGTGCCGAATAAGCGACAGCCAGAGGATTCTGCCCGAACAACAAAACAAGTGATGGAGGTTATAAAAACCCAAAAGGGTGGCAAACAAATTTGTGTTGATGGTCATATGTACATGAAGTAGACTGCTAAGAAGATATGGATCAGATGGTGTGTGTCACTATTAGTGTAGCCAAGGAACGCACCAACATGAAGGAACTACCTGTCCTGAATGTGTGTGTGTGTGTGTATATATATATATATATATATAATATACATTCTAGAATGTAAATATATGAAAAGAATACGTTTAATTTTGTCATTTATATCTTTTTACTTAAATTTTTTGTGGGCATTTGTCCAGTGGACATTTGTCTGATGAGCATTTGTCCAGTGGACATTTGTCTGATGAGCATTTGTCCTATAACCATTTTAAGGTGCCGCACCATAACAACATGCAAACCAGAGTACATTTGTACTGGGATACAATTAATTATTAATTTATTCATCTGTTTAACAAAATAGTTTTAAGAAAAATAAAAAATAATTCAAGATTTAATTGGTTTATTACCGGTATATCACATTTGCCACATTGCAATTTTGTGTATGAAAATTGTGGCATTAGAACACATTTACATACACATTTTGCAGATGTGAAACAAAAGGATGTACATACATGACATCGGCCCATTTAGCCTACCATGTGCACAAAAGTGGCTGTAAAACACCAATCACCATCATCACATACATGACGTACTGTGGTAATGTTCGCACCCATATTATTAATAGTCAATTTCCATATCTCCCATCAGTAGACGATAGCAAATCACCAGCTTCAATTTCCATATCTCCCATCAGTAGACGATAGCAAAACACCAGCTTTGATGCCATGTTGTTGCCAAGTTTGTTCCTGACTTTGCTATCAATTTGACCAAAGTTTGAAAAGGTTCGTTCGATTGATACAGAAGATTGTAGCAGGTGAACCACAAAACCAACATATCTGCTCAAGAATAACTAACTAATCCACCACCTGCTGAGACTGTTCCCAGGGCTGAGTTGTTTTGGACAGTTTGGCCCCAGAAATATATAATTAAATTAATTTATTACTATTTGTGTGTGTATTATATATATATATATATATATATATATTAACAGCTTGGTGGTCATTTACTTGCAGTGGAAGACTGATATGGAATAAGTGCATGTAACTGTGTGAAATGTAGTGGTAATGAATCCAAGCCAAGAGGTGGTAACTTTGAGATTTGTAAAAGATACTAAAAAATGTGAAGTGTCTATTTATCTTCATTATTCAGGAACTATAAATATTATTTGGTCTGCAGCACAAAGTACAAACACGAAATTAATTTTATGCCTTTAAAAAACATGACAAGAACTAAAAACATGTTTAGCACACCTACACACACAGTTACATTTGTCAGAATACACACACTTCTATTTGTCAGAAAATTAGGACTGCAGCATTCTGTTATATTGAATACGCTTTTGACAAATGTCACCAACTATTAACTATATCAATCAATTGCTCTTGCAATTGTGCCAGTGATTGGCCTAAGTTTGAGGCTAGCACCAGCCAACTGATTCGATGTTGCGCATTACTACAACACACCATTGTCGTATCATTTATCATCGGCCCAAGCTGTCTCATCAGCAGCGCTGAGCTATCTCATAAGAGGGCTAAGTTGTTCAAGACAACTCGGCCCCGGGGCAAGTTGTCACTTGGGCCGAGCTGTCTAACATTCCATACAAACACATGCAAAAATAATAATTCATATTTTAAAAAAATGGTGCACGATCAAATTTATCAGGCCACTGCTATTCTGAATGGCTAGGACTCTTCACCACTTAAGCCTCTTCACCAGTGGGCCAATTCACCAGTGAACACAAAACTCCCTGGCCTATTTGCCACTAATGCCTATTCACCACTGATACCTGAACCTTAATACCTTTAAAACAAAACTGATTATATGATTGTTATTGGTCTTACATATTTTATTATTTCAACTGAGAATAGATTTCAAGCAAATTGGTCATAAGTTCAGCAAAGTTGACATTTAAATATTATGAAAACACAGTCTGTAATGTACATGAGGTCATTTATTGGCATCTTCAATATTTTGTATCCTTTAGTATTAACAGTGCAACATTAATTTGCAGTGTAACCAGTGTCAAATATTGGTGGGTGGGTTGTAGACTTTGCTGAGTTCTTTAAGCAGGAGAACAGAATATATACTATTTGTTGCTTTCATATAAAGAATTTATTAATTTAATAGGCCCATTAGTTCCTGTAATCATGTAGACAAAGGTGTGAGTATAGCTTTCACCAATGTCTCAATCACAATACTCATTGAAGCCATGACAATGGATAATAATTGTAATTTGGAGCATATATTCATGATCTGCTTAATCAGAGTAGATACACTGAACCACAGTTTGTTGCTTTGATATAAGTTTATTGTGTTTGAAATACAAGTGAAGAAATTGGTGACGAATGTGCCTAACCATAAGTGGCGAATCGGCTCTACTGTGAGTGGCGAATAGGTCATGAAAACTAGTAAATTTTAGGTGGCGAGGCCTCGGTGGCAAGCGTTCCCGTTCTCAAACAAGTGGTTGTGAAATGGCCCGCCCATCTTACAACTCTACAAGGCTTACAGTGTGTATGCGAATCGGGAAGGTCCTGTTTCAAAACGGATAGGGTTGCGAAACAGGTCGGTACATAACATATCTACTAGATCTAGACTAGTCTAAATCTACTAGAATCTGTACTAGACTTACTAACTTAGTCTTAGTGAAGTTAGTCTACTAAAACTTAGAAGGAATGGCCTATAAATTGTGTCAACTATCATTTATTCTTACCGGATCAACTCGATCCCAGCTGTTGTATTTTCCCACAAAATCCAAACTCATAACATGACCACAGACTGAAGTAAATTTAAAACGAACATTTTCTCCAGTTGGTGGGAACCTGGCATTGAATTCATGAATTGAACAAGCACCGTTCGATCCTTTGCGTGTGTTCATCTGACCATTGGACAATATTTTAGCCAGTGATTGAGCCAAAGACGGTTTTTCCGCAACCATTAACGCTGTCTTCATTGTTCTACTTATGAATGGTACATACGGATAAAAAGTATTTTTTTGTGTGTTATTATTTCTATCTTTCGGTGCTTTAAGCCGACATAAGCTAAGCATAGAGGTAGTCACTAGTGGTTCTGAGTTGAACGCCAAGTGGTAATAACGAGATGGCAGAGAGAAAAACAAAACGTCCCATCAGTTCTATAGACTGGTCTATTTTTTGCACTGCTACTATTAAATGTTGATAGAATTTTGTAAAAAAAATGGTTAGTTATAATATATTTATTGTTTGAAAGATCTTGATATTATATATTTAGAAAACAATTCGTCAAATAAAAGTATAGCAACTTTATGTTAAAAAATATTTTAGGTATTGTTTAAAAGCTGAAAAAATATAATTTCCCCATTTTCTGTATTTGGGTTTTAATTTTAATATCTATGAAAAAAGTATAACTGTCAAAGTTTTTTATCTGCCAAGGAAACTAATATTAAGAGTGCTTTCAGGGGTTTTCGATGATGTGGCCATTTTGGAACTCTCCATTAGCATACTTTATTTTACCGGAAGTGTCGAGTTGGACCTGTTTACAAACAAGTTGTATTTCTGGCTGTCTTAATGATGTCGTGGTCTGCATCGGCTGCTAGAAATCATAACAGTGTTGGAAGAGGTGACTTATCTGTTCAAAATTTGTATTCTGAACTGTAACTTGTATGGTTCATGTAGAATTTTAGTTAACAGTTACTTATCTGGTGATCAGTAGTCGAATACATCTACTAGAATCTAGATCAATTAAAATACTAATAAAAGTTAATCAAATAGGCATTAATCGTATCTAACTTAGTTTCGTAACCAGAGGGATACCAGTTCGTAACCATGTCCATACCACTCCGTACCCATGTTTTCATTAATTAAATACTAAATTATATAACTGGAGATTGAGAAAGTACAGAGAAGGGCACCCAAACTAATCCCAAGCTGCCATCCTTGCATTTTAGAAGGTGACAAGAGGATATGATCCATGTATTTAATAATAATTACAAATCTATAGCGCCAATATCATCTAAAAGAATCGAGCTCAATGGCGCACCTAGTACAGAGGTTGGGCAAACTCATAGTCCAGGTACCATGCAACCTTCATCAACAATGATCAGATGGAAAGGAAACTTTGCTGGTACCAAAGCCATCTGGGAATGACCAGCACATGGTGATTTATTAGTTAGAGGTGTCAAATGATCCGGATTGCAATTAATGGAATTCAGAGGAATCTAGAAAAGTACAGCAGCCTGATCCTATAAAAAATGTAGTTCTAAATCGGCTGCTAATATGAAAACGGCTGCACTATGACCAATATGGCTGCCTCCATAACTATTAGAGGCAGATGTTATTTTTGGTCTATCTAAGACGTGTGGTTACTATAGAAATGTGTGAGCATCTGTAATCATCACACAATTGGTGAAAACGGCCTGGGATTAAATCGTCCCCGGAATTATTACCAAATTGTTCAAAAAGTGCTCTATCAGCATTGATTTAGATGGCATGGAAGATGATGTATTGTGGGATGAACGGTATGAAAATTCTGACACTGACTCCGACAAAGAAGGCGACAAGATGTATGATGACACATGAACAGATACAACAGATGTTCAATGAAGATAGTGATGATGATGAATTTTTGGGTTTTGAATAAATTTGCAGATTTTAGTGTGCCATGGACCAATAAAATATTTAGAAATAATTTGAACATGTTTTCACAGTTTGTAGTTCACACATAAAAAAACATAGCCAATGGCCACAACTTACTCACACATCTATTTTTTGATCACAAACTTAATTACACGCCACTTTGGTTCAATAACCCACACAAACAGCCCAATTATAACCCTCATTTATTGTGTGACCCCCACCCACTAAATAAGCTTGATTCTGTTTGTTATTCACAGCTATTGCATATATTTTATGTATTATAAATATTTTGAAACCCAAGATATAGATCCTGTCAAGTTCCTCCAGCTGTGTGGCTTTACTTCAATGGGCCAATAACAAATCCCATGACAACTTGAAACAATAAAAACTAACAGACTTATTTCTGTAAATGTTCTATAATATTGTTAAATAAAATATCCCTTTTTTTCATTATAAAAGCAGATACACAAACAAATACATTGGGTACATTCGGTTTATGTTTACATTTGCTTGGACTAGTAATTTTGGGGGGGCTAGTAAAAATATTTGTTGGGCTAGTAATAAATTTTGTTGAGCTATTTCCAGCCATTTGGCTAATAAGATGTAGAAATATTTTAGTCTAAATTGCTTCTTTGTAGGCAGATCAGAGGAACTGATGGAGCAAGAGAATCAAAGAATGACAGAAAATTTGGCAGGAAAGGTGTCACGTTTGAAAAATGTAATATTTCTCAATCGTTTCCATACATATTTCCTATTACAGTTTACGAAGAATATTGAATATTGTTTGATCACGTTCAGATTATGTATGACAGTTTTTTTCGCAGTATTTTACTGAAAACAAAATTTCACTGACATGGTTGCTTTGTACAATAGGTGTCAAATTTACTCTTGTAGATAGCATTTGACATTGAGAATGATGCTAAAGATTCGACCAGTTACCTCTCCGGCATGGTGAGTATTTAATACAGTCTTGTATGTGAAATACTCAGTTGGTTTGCTATTTGATGGTTGATGTTTGGTTTTAGTGCATCCTTAATTTATATGTACAATGCAGAGACGTTTGAGTGAATTTATCACTTAAGAAATCCTCATTTTATTTAATTTCTAAAGTGAGCTCCGGTGGCCTAGCGGTTAAGCACCCGGCACTCGGTGCCAACGGTCACAGGTTCGAACCCCATAAGAGGTCGAAACTGTTTCAGGGATTAATTTCTCGGCTCACTACATCATGGGTGGCTGACCACATTAAATAGCGCTGCCGTCTCCACTGAATTATTTAAAAATAAAGGGGGACGTTAAAAACCCCCTGATGACGTATAACACTCTGGCAGTGACCAACCTCAGGGTATTTCAGCTCCATCTTTCCGTACTGTTCCTCTGTGAGTGGTGGGGGAGGATGTTTCTCAACCACTCCAACATAGAGGCTGTGCTGATTAAGCGACAGCCTGGGGATTCTCCCCGAACAACAAAACCTAAACCTAACCATTTAATTTCTACTATTATTACCCATACACAAATACACACCACAGCTTTATCTTGTGTCATGTATTACCTATGCTAATTCTTGTGCTTTATATTTCACGTAGCAAGAAGATTTTGAAGGATCGGCTGGTCTTCTCGGTGGTACAATGAAACGTGTAAACTATATGATGGCGAACGGCAAAAATAACAGGAGGCTGATGTGTTATATTATTCTTGGTCTTGTTGTTTTGTTTATAATATGTTACTATTTTGTTCTACACTTCAGGGGCGGATAACGACATAAAGCTAATTATTGGTTAAAGGATCTTATACACCAGAGTAAATGATTTCTACAGAATTATGATAGATGAGTGTGTGTATGTGTGTGTGTGTGTGTGCTTGTGCTTAATTTGGAGTAGAGATTTATTCTGGTGAATTATTCTGTTAATTATTTTAACATCAATTCCATATGTGTGTCTCAGTCATAATTGAAAATAATAATATATTTATTATATGTTGTTTGAAAAACTGATCTGTCATCTTTGACTTCACTGACCTGACTACATTCTAAGATATGTGGGGTTTTTGCTTAATTTCCAACAGTGTTCACTTTCGCCATTAGTTCTCACAATATTTAATGTGTACATTACTGCGATATGTGATAGGAATGGTGTCAATGAATGGTGATACATGGAAATAAAATAGTTTACAGCCTTCATTAAGCCTTTCATTTGGGTAGCTCTTAATGGATGGTGCAATGGTTGAGGTGTAGACTAGAAAGTAGGGAGTTCTCAGTTCAGATCCATCATCTGACCTGTTAGGCGTTCATTGATCAAGATCACCACAAACCACTACTTATTTGGACTGCTGTGGATTGTATTGACATATAGTTGGCAGCTAAAATTGTATAGCTTAAGATGGAGGAGTGTTGATGATGGGGTCCAACTATATAGATAAATAAACCAGGGATACTTAGTTTTATTTTGGTACCATCCTTAGGTGTATGGGTTTAGATGGCTAAATTAATATAAAACTGAAATAGAATTCATTGTTTCATAACCAAACCAATACCTAATAGTAACATGTATTATTTATGTAGCATCTTGTATGTTATATACTGTGTTATTGTTTAATTATTATTTGTATAATATCCTGAAGGCTATATGTTAATGTGGTTTTTCAGGGGATAGACAAATTGACACAACATTAGCATCCCTTACCATCAAACAGCTGAAATATATTTTGTACTATAGTTCTCTTGATGTTGTGCGAGTTGTATCGTTTTCACAGTGTATGTGCCATGCATAAAGCTCATTTGACGCATCCGTTTATACAAACAGATCCAGCTATCACTGTTTAAGTGTTGAATACATCTGTGTAAATGGATATTGTTAATGTATGGTGGTGTTTATGTTGATGCTGGTTTGATTTTGTCACAGGATGTGTAATAAAACTGATATATTTCATTGATATGCCTTTACTTAGATGGAAGTTGATGTAAACTTTCCAGAGATGATTTTTTGCCAGATTTCGGGGGTTTTCCAGAGCCCAAAATAACGTTATGGGAAGTGGGTCAAACTGGTGGTTTGAAAAATATTTCTTGCAAAAGATATGTTTTATCTCCACTCAAGTGGTCTCAGATTGTCCTAAACTGCAGAAAACCCTAATTTTTCTCACATACTTGCATTGCACCCCCAGCTGCATGTGACTCACTTCGCTCTGCGATTTTCTTTCCTGCTTTTCAGGTGTTTCTTTTCTTCTTTCGAATGGCACTCTCATGCCTGGTATTTTAATGTATGATATTGTTTGGAACTTAAGCATTAGATAGCATTGTATATTAACTTTTGGGGGTTTCCAACCTTCAATTTTGCCTGTATATTCTGGAGGAAAGTGGGATTTCTATTGGATCTAATATGTTGTTTGCCAGAGGTTTACTTCTACTCAAGTACAAAATAAAAGTAGTTCAGCCAACTCTGCTTACATTTTAATAGATTTAACAGACAGAGCTGAGTGTGTTTTTGTATAGTCATTAAGCAACCTAAAACAAGAATGAGTTAATGAATGCAGACGCAATTAACCCCAGTGACAGTTGACAACTAAACTAAGAACTTGCGAGCTGTTTGAAATCTGCGATAAATGCAGGATAAATGGCTATAAATTAAATTAATTTAGTCATTTAAATGGTAAATTCGGCTATGAAAAATTTCTGAGGTGTCCCTCCTTCCCTTGATGTCCTAAGCACGTGCTTATTTTGCTTATAGGGTTAATCCACCACTGATATATATAAACTTTTGAGGATAAAGTCTCATCTGAGTCACATAAAAAATTTACATAATTAATGTGCGCAGACGTACATTAAATATTTGAGCTATGTTCTAAAACACGGTAATGTTTAGGAACTGTACTGTTGTGTAGGAACGGGCCTATTTTATATGATGTTACGTGTTCAGTATAACAATCGCTATAACACCTGGTCAATAAACACAAAAGGCTATAGATCTAACAAAACTATCTTTATGAAGCCATTACCTTAAAATGCCATTCATTGTAGTCAACGCAAAACTTTGCTATAATCTCTGGTTACGAATAACTGAATTTGTTATAAAAGGCGCCACCCGCATCTTTATTTTTTCGCCATTTATTCAACATTATACAGTTATAACTCATGAACCTAAACTAGTACAGTGTTGAAAAGCTAAATAACAGTAGCACATTGGTTATGTTGAAGAATGTCTATCAGCATTAAAGTCGCCCCTGTTGATCACCCAGTTGTTGTAATCGCTGTTCCATTTTCTTTCAACACGCACGCTTCACGCACGCACGCACACGCCACACACGTATATACATACGAATCACTTTTAGCTATTACTTCGTGAATACAGAGGACAAGCGTACTTATCTAGCTCAATATGACATTAACATAATAGATTTAAAACAAATTGTTTACAGATTATCATGTTGATTGTCATAAATTTACTTTTAATGGTATAGAACTTCACCCATGGTGATTATGTGTAGCATTAAAAAGCTTTCTGAAAATTAAATAGGCAACATTGCTATTTTCTGATTGATAAATAATGGTTAACATTTTCAAACTGATAAAGTCAGATTGAGCTAGCATGCACTTGCTTTAACAAATAGTCTAATTTCTATATTTTGTAAATTAATCAGATTTTTCAATCTTACCTCAGAAATATTACCACAAGCTTCATATGCCTGATTAAGATACGGTAGACTTAATGTGCAATATAATAATTTCAACGACAATAATTTGCAATATATTTTAATGGTACATATGTTACCATTCTTGAAAATAACACATAATGTAGTTGGTTTATCAATCGTAAACAAAATGTTCGTGTTCTCTAAATCTTGGTGTTAGATGTCCAATCCATTTGCATTATTTAGTTAATGGTTATCTGAAATGGTTCCGTATTGTTGGTATTGATTAGGCATTTCTGTGCTATAATAACGATGGTTAACAGCAAAAAAAAAATATTTATTATATATCATGTGACCAATATGATGATAACAGAAAAATTTAATATCTTTTGTTTGATTCCACTATCAGGATTTATCATGGTGCCCTAGCTATTTGTACAGATAGCAAAATATTTCGCTTCAGTAAACAATGCTGTCACCCACCAAAAACCGTCACTTTTCTGAACCAACGAAGAAGAGTTTTCACAATGATGACAAAACAAACCCCAGCTTCAAGTAACTTACATACTGATTTAGGCTAATTGCACTATCTGAAGTATATATATATATATATATATATATATACCCTGGGGCGCCTCCGTGGTCTAGCGGTAGCGTGTTGGACCACAGATCACTACCACCCGTGTTCGAATCTCGGCGTGGGCATATCTGCAGGTTGTTTCATCTTTGACTTCGCTTCGTTACCTTTGGAGGTCGCTCGGCCCATTTAGCCTACCATGTGCACAAAAGTGACCATAAAATACCAATCATCCAATCATCTACATACATATACCCAAATACGCGCACCGTTCAGCTAGTACAATGTTCAGCGATGGATGTTAGTGTATTTGTTCGGGTGATTCAACCTGCACATTTGTTAATTAAAGAAACTGAAATGTTGCATTGAATTGTACTAAATTGGATGACTGCCATACCGTGGATGTCCTTCAACCCATAAGATTATTCCAGAATGGGTGAGAGTGTGTATTTTATAGAGTGCTGTCACACCTAGAACATGTAGCCGAGGGGGGTGGCTGCCTACAGAAGAGATGAAACATACCAGATATATCGGTAAAACGAAGATTCGAGCTACATCATGAATGTTTGTAGTACAATATCTCACCAACGGGTACTTCGGGATTCCTGTACTTCCACTTCCAGACGCCCCTTTGTGATGATTTTACGGCCACTTTTGAGCACACGGTAGACTAAATGGTCCGTGGAGACGTCCTGTGGGGATTGCCTCCCCCCCCCCCAAAAAAAAAATACTTCCAAACTCTGGCGACAAGTAACAGTCAATGACATTATACACTATACTGACCTGGTACTGTAATATTTGAATCATGACAGAACTTAACATAAATATTAATATTAAAAATAGTTCGAATTAATTATATTTCTATAGATGAATGTGTTTTTGTTTTAAGCGAACCTTTTTGCACCGGAAGCATTGTATAACGGAAGTAAACAGCTGCATCTATGTGGTACGTATGCTCACTTATAGAAAGCCGAGTAGCGCACAAGAATTTGGCCGTTAAACATTTTGTGATAAATCCAGGAATGTTCATTACCAATCCTCCGGGTGTCGTATAACAATTAATGAATAACATATGTCTATGGGCGTTTTTTTTTCTGATCTTGCGTCCACTTCTTGTGAAGGCTACATGGTTGGTCTAACACGACGTGTCTTAATCGTATGGCATATGGACTATGAACGTACGCCGAAACAACAGCGATTAACCAGCAGCAACAACATCAACAACAACATCAATAACAAGATCAACGATAACAACAACAACAACAACTTCGCATCACAACAGCAGCATAATTCGCTACGCCAGAATATATTCCTTTGAGGCAAGCATGATTTTACATATCGGCAACAGAATGCTAAATACAGAACGCGGCCAGCTTATTCGTTTTCAACAATAACAACGTGCATCAATGGTTCTTCTTCGTCTTCTTCGTCTTCGTCTTGGACAGCGTCGTCTCTATTTTCCTTCGCTGTACGTCCGTAAACGCCGCCAATCCCAATAAAATAGTCAAGTTCTGCGTTCTGGCCACCTGGCCTTCCGACGTCAAATAGTGAAACAACGCGTCTTTGATGACGCGCAGCTTCGTTTCGTTGTCAGTTCTGGGCGATAATAGAAGCCCATCCTGGTACTGGTTTATCCGCGTCGTCGTCTGCAACTCCGCCAGCCTTTCCTGCATCTGTTCCAGTTTTGCCACCAATTCGGGCACAGGAACCGCTTTTGGATCTTGACTAGCCAGCTCTTCCAGCTGTGAAATGAATAATAATAATAATAATAGACATAATAATAATTTAATTATCATTTAATTTTAGAAGATTAAGTTATCTATAGACAAATACAAACAATACTATGATCTAAATCCTCATTTTTTAAAACTAATTGTCAGGATCCAGTGACATATACAGCCGTATGGTTGAGGCATGTTTTGATTTGACATTAATGGAAGATTATTTATTTTTTACCTTTGCTCGGAATGTTTTAACTTGAAACATTTGTATCGAACATTTAAAACACAAAAGCCAAAACTAGAATGTCCATACACATGTTTGTTTCAGCGAGAACTTTATATGTTACACCGTTTACTATACCGTATCTTGACGTTCAAAATCGGCCGATCTCTTTCCCTTTTGGTACGTCAACAAATACATTTCTTGTTCGCGTTCTAATCGTTCCCTAAGATCGAGCTGGAAGACAAAATAATAAGTTTATGAAATATTATCATAATTGTATGATGTTTGAACATATCCTATCTAAAACAAAGTATGTCAGTGAGAGTGAACAATATACCTTAATTTGCGAATAAAACAATTCCGCTGAGTACCAATCCCTTTATTATTTTTTTTCTTTATCACATTTGTGTTTTTTCATGTGTGGATGTTTAGTGTGCTACTCTGTAGCTCTAGGTGTGGATGTTTAGTGTGCTACTCTGTAGCTCTAGGTGTGGATGTTTAGTGTGCTACTCTGTAGCTCTAGGTGTGGATGTTTAGTGTGCTACTCTGTAGCTCTAGGTGTGGATGTTTAGTGTGCTACTCTGTAGCTCTAGGTGTGGATGTTTAGTGTGCTACTCTGTAGCTCTAGG
Organism: Paralvinella palmiformis; assembly: GCA_025642065.1. Lineage (NCBI taxonomy): Eukaryota > Metazoa > Annelida > Polychaeta > Terebellida > Alvinellidae > Paralvinella > Paralvinella palmiformis. The sequence continues at coordinate 336,832 of JAODUP010000304.1, read as the reverse complement.
TGTGGATGTTTAGTGTGCTACTCTGTAGCTCTAGGTGTGGATGTTTAGTGTGCTACTCTGTAGCTCTAGGTGTGGATGTTTAGTGTGCTACTCTGTAGCTCTAGGTGTGGATGTTTAGTGTGCTACTCTGTAGCTCTAGGTGTGGATGTTTAGTGTGCTACTCTGTAGCTCTAGGTGTGGATGTTTAGTGTGCTACTCTGTAGCTCTAGGTGTGGATGTTTAGTGTGCTACTCTGTAGCTCTAGGTGTGGATGTTTAGTTGTCTTAAACTTCTACTTTGGTCAGAAATAATACTATAAACATACACGTATACTAAAATATACTAATAAACCAAACGATACTATCAACGTATATAATCCCAGGATTTGAACCTACATTTGGAGGTCTGCACGGCAGTGCACTACTAACTGCGCTACAGAATAATAATAATAATAATAATAATCTATATTCAAAGAATGTATCCGTTTAACCATAGAAGACAAAAGAAAAAAGGCAATTGTTTTCCAAAAATAATCTACTCCTTCGTGAACCAAATAATTGATTTGTTTTAATTTTTCAACGCCGTTGTTTATTGGAAAGAAATGGCATATATCTTCGGCAATATTTATGGAAATAGTAATATATATATTTGATCAAAAGCCCGAGAAAAGAATTACATAACATACAACATTTGGACAACTATACCAGTTACAATATATATATATATATATATATATATATATATACTTGTATATATAACACAGATACGTATGCGTATAGCATCTGCGGGTATGTGTATAGCTTTGTATATAACGATGCATTGTATAATGTATTAATAGGCTGCATAATATATATATATATATATATATATATATATATATATATATATATAATATAACTATAACAGGTATTACGCGAGCTGAACCATTTAAATTCGATGAATATGAATGATGCTATATTCATATCTGTGCCATATAATGAGCGTTTCAGTAGTCAGTAAAAGCTGTAACAGATGTAGGAAGATCTGTATCAAAAATGTATTTTTAGAGTGTAGGTCTTTTACAGATAACAGTAACAACCTACCTACAGCGTTGTTACATAAAAATCATATTTTTACTGACCCACAATGGGTAATGAAAAACAAAACAAAAAACAATAGGCATCGCCACTGCCTTTGGAGACTTTACTTAATAAAGTCAGACAGATAATATTTAAGATTTTGGCTCATAATCGAATATGAGCAGTGCAATATTCCAAACAAGAAGCATTTAATTCCCTATCATCTTTAATCCGGCAAATTCGCGTTCCGACTCCGACACTTTATTTCGCCAACAGAATGTGATTTTTCAATGTAAAATGACCTTGATAATCCGACAGCACGAAAATGTTGCCAAAAAGTTCCGCTGGTTCAGTCATGCAAGACACACCGACATGTTGTCAATAATGGTTAATTAACCATTGCCTTTACGATATAAAAATGTGTGACTCGACATTCCAACATTCACTTCACTTTTATCACACAAACTTTGTCGGAATAACGGATTCTCTCTGTAGAACTAAAATATCCAACGATTTGATATACAAACGTATAAACCAATCGGGAAAAAATCCATTATGGACAACGGATTCAAATGGAGCAGATAGGTTCAGAAATACCATTAGTGCTTGCTTCGTTTGATAAATTGACATCATTGTGACATTTGTACCCGAACTAAGACTGTTTCAAAACTATGAGCACGATTGTCTGCAGGTTACAATGCTTCATTAAGATTTATATTGATTGACTGATTGATGTGTGCGTGCATGCGTGCGTGCATGCGCGCACACACATAAGTAGCAATAGTACCATGCTCCATCTCACCTCTAACTCTTTACTTTTTAGCTTCATACAGTCTCTCTCGTCCTTCAACCGATCCTGGTCTTCCCTCAGACGAGCACACTCCTGCTCCAGCTCTCTAACCCTATCCGTCAGCGCATGAATCTCGTCGTCTTTGTCGGCGAGCAGCTTCGACAGCTCGACGTCCTTCTCGGAAATCATCATCCGGATTTCCCTGTCCTTCTGGCGCAGTTTGTCGTGGCTCTCCTTCAGCGCTCGCCTCAAGTCCCGGATCGTCTCCTCCTTACGCTGAAACGGGGTCAGATAGGTCTCGCGCTCGTCGGCCGATTGGCTGTTCGAGTGGGCGAGTTGCTTCCGCCGGATGCTCATCTTCGTTTCTCGCGGCACGTGACCTGGATACGACTTCGTGCCGGAACCGAGGCTCGTTCGGCGATGTACGTGTTCTAATCGGCCATTCGTCGACAGGCATTCGCTGGAAGCGGAAGTGGAGTCGGCCGGATTGCCGAGACTCCGCTGCCTCTTCAGCTGTTTGTTGCCGACACGACTTAGACTGTTACTACCGCTATGACCAGTACTACCGTTGTGACTGCTGCTACCACTGCATTTTGTCCCTTTGTGCTTTACGTCCGTTAATTCGTTGTTAGAGCAGTTTTCGCCATCTGTAGCAGCCGATGACGCCGATTGACATTGACCTTCCGGAACATCCATTGTTACCTCGCTTCGATATATATTCGTGAATCCGGTGCCTTGTGCTGCTTCTTAGGTTTGATTGCACGGTTCACAGCAGAGAAAACTGAAAAACGAATTTCACGACTAGTATATCCCCAACTACGTGTTTCTAGGCCGCCTTATTCAAACACAATTCAAATTATCAGACGACTACAATGAATACAAGCCGCTCTCGTAAGTATTGTTATTGGCGTTATTAAATCATACACTTTCTGGCTGAATCAGCCGCCAACTATTTATTCACAGATGTCGCAGGCGTCAATGTTTGCCAATAACCCGTCCAATTTCTCTGGCTGGCTAAACGCATAAGGCAAATGCCCCCAGAATCAAATGGATTTCGTCGGCTTCGAAGTGTGCCGCGTAGTTTGGGCTGAACGCCTGCAGAAACGGTGTCATTTCCATGGACCATCCGCGGCGAATCAACCAATGGTTTTGTAATAATCCATAGGAAAATTAATTTAAAATGATACACGCAGTGTGATGGAAGCTGGACGACTCTGTACCTAAAGATGTAGATATAATCTGTTTCAATGCGGCTTATTGATTATGCATGTTGTGAGTGGCTGGCCGAATGAACTGTGTGAACCATCTGGTTAACTGCATGGCATCTTGATAGCGACGTTTTATTAAGGGCATACTTCGGTGGATTGTTGTAACACAGTAATAACTTAAACAAACAAACAAACACACACACACAAACACGCGCACACACACACTACTTACATATACATACATATATCCATAAATACATATAGATAAATAAACTGACTGACTGACTGACTGACTGACTGACATGGCAGACATATAGACAAACGGATAGACTAGACGCACATACGGAGATGAAGACAGACAGACATACATATAGACCGACAGACAGACAGACATGATACGTATATTTTTATGGATACAGAGATAGACAGAGACGTATGCACGCATGCATGCACGGACCGGCGGACGGACGGACGTACGTACACAAACAGACAAAAACAGACAAGTGCTCAATGAAGATATACTATGATGGCACACTCATCAACCGATAAGTACCTCAGTGCTATCAGTCTAATACTTACTTCTCCTTCTCATACGTCAACGTTAAAGAGCAGTAGGACAGCTCGGTTGAGTATTGATATAATAACAGTTGATAGTGAATTCAGTATTATACCGACCTCTGACATTAAGAGCACACCACAAACAGCCGTCTAGATCGATCGGACAATGATCTTTTAATATAAAACACATCGGCTAAAGAAATGTGGCTGTTTTACGGCCACTTTTGTGCACCAGGTAGGCTATATGGGCCGAGTGACATCCATAGGTAGCGAAGGATGAAACGGCCTTCTGATATAGCCCGGCAGGGGTTTGAACCCAGGTGCTCTATATCTCTGGCCAACCACGCTACCAGTTAGACCACGGCGGCGCCCCTCTACATAGGCTAAATTAGTACATCGACCAATGGTATTATATAGTAGTCTACTGGCCGACTGACTGTCTCACCGACTGTCTCACCGACTCCCTCATTCAATAATTGATCTACCGAGCCAGGACGACTTAAATAATCAACCGATCAATCATCTGACTGGTCAATCAGCCATCTAAATGATCCATTTGAATAAATCACTTACTCACCAACATACTGACTTCCTTAATTGAACACTGACTCCCTCATTCACTGAATCCATTTAATAATAATAATACCGACCTAGAAATAATTAGTTTATATATTTACGCACATTAACAGACAATAGAAGCGTTAACTCCATTTATGCAATGCAGCAAGCGCGAGCAATTTACACTATTCTCACCGCAAGAGTGAATCCAGTGGCTTCCTCATCCAACAACAACAACAACAACGAGGATAACAACAACAACAACAACGACCAGAACATGTTTATAATCCACGGATCAGTAACGTGTGCTCTAAATGGTCTAATCTAGATGAGTATATAGCCTCTATCCAGAATCATTATCGGACTATCCGGTGTGATATAATCATAATACGGTAGACATCCTTCGTGTTATTCGGCGCAGACGAAAGCGACTCAGTAAGAAGCTGGAGATTTTGTCAATATTGTTAACCATATGGTAACTCTGATACCGATGGCTCTCCCTGAATAATGATGACATCACGTGACGAGGAATGTTGCTCACGTGGAGGTTTTCCAGCACCATTATAATTCACTTACCTATATACTTGCCTTGGTTAGTTCGTGTGTGTATGTATATAAATGTATATATATATATATATATATATATATATATATATGTGTGTGTGTGTGTGTGTGTGTGTGTGTGTGTGTGTGTGTGTGTGTGTGTGTGTGTATTGAGGGTAAAACTCACACGAGAACAGGGGTATGTATGTACACACGCACGCACACAGAGAGAGAGAGGGGGAGAGTAAAATATGGATAATCTAGTTATGTTGCCGATAACAAATAGTCTTGCCTCTGTGGGTGATTAATCTGCGATTGTCTTAGAAAATGTCTTTCGCGCGCAGCATTTGTATTGAAGACATTGTCTTGATAAAATTAATTGAATACATACACGTAAAATCACACACACACACACACGCACCCATACACACACGCATTTTGTTTGAATCGTATTCAGCTGTTTTATACTCGATCGATAACAGTCAACTTGTGTTCTACATAAATAACTTAATTTTTGTCATTATGTTTCTCTCTCTCTCTCTCTCTCTCTCTCTCTCTCTCTCTCTCTCTCTCTCTCTAATACTGATATAACTACGAAATAAAAATACTGTACATTTATAGAAGTATATTGCCCTGGTGATCCAAGTAATACATTTGCCATGAATGCACAGGTATTTATTGAGATTAAATGCAAACATATAGAATCATAAATGTCAACTCAACAATATTCCATCATTATTCCCAGCTTAATCCTTCGTGTCACCTTGTCAGGTAAGTCAGTTGGTAGAGTTATACATTTGGCCGTGAATTCACCCCCCCCCCCCTACATCATTGATTGCAATCGCCATCATACAACCAGATGATTTACTCAATTTGATATTTTACCCACTGTCCATCTTTCCGTACTGCTCCCCTGTGAGTGGTGGGGGAGGGAGTTTCTCAACCACTCCAACATAGAGGCTGTGCCGAATAAGCGACAGCCAGATGATTCTGCCCGAACAACAAAACAACCCACTGCCCAGAAAAATACCTATGTATTACAACACACAATAGTGAACTCCGCTAATTAAACCGCCTGAGTTATAGCTGTGTATGCCACCATACGAACCAGGGGCTGGCTGGCTTTATAACAAGATCACAGCTGGATAGACTTATCATATAGATAAACACCCCAAATACACGTTGTCGTTGTGTCGTTATACAAAATTCATATTCCGAACACGGACAGCAGTTTGTGTTATATATTTATTATAAATAAATATACAAATGTCGAAAAAGAAAAACACAAGAAGGACTCTGGAATAATTCCAAAGCATAATATTTATAAATCATTATTACATCATAACAACATTTATATATCTTATAATATATATATATATATATATATATATATATATATATATATATATATAATAATATCAAATATACATTATTTAGGAATACAATAATACATAATACTACATAATATTTAGGATATACAATAATACATAATAATACATAATATTTAGGATATACAATAATACATAATAATACATAATATCTAGAATATACAATAATACATAATAATACATAATATTTAGGATACATAATAATTCGAAAGTAAACTTACCCTTTGCGGAGTCCTTTAGGATATAATATAGAATTAATCCAATGTTGTGTATACAAATACAGTTACGCTCTGTGTAGCTAAAAAACCTTATAATTAGGAAGTCACCAAACAGTCTTATTATACAACTATGACATTACTCCAATAAAACTCAGCTCAAGTAAAGGTGATTCCAAATCACTAAACATTTATTAAAACAAATTAAGCTCAGAGTGAGCACTGTGCACAAAGTCAGCAATATGACAATTTACTATGTGACAAACTAGAAAATGACGAAAACAGTATACATTTCATATCCCTAAGGTGTTTATAATATAATATAATATTTCATAAATATTATCCGGGTAACATGCACAAGAACACTAATCCAGTGATATTCCATTTGAATCCATTATCTTATAACTGGCAATGTTTGAATATTCGTGAAATATACGTTTAGCAAGAAGACGCACCGTGTATGGCATGATTACATAGTCAGTTAAGTACTGTGTAATATATATATATATATATATATCATAATATATATATCATATATATATATATATATATCTATATCTATATATATATATATATATATATATAGGAATATATATAATAAATACAGTTTATAAACTCACTCCAGGTTAGAATAGGATTGAAACTACATAATATTGTTTACTCAAGGCTGTGATAATATATGTTTTGGCACATGATATAAAGGTGACCGGAAAGAAAGTCACAGGAAAAAAGGCACAAATAGGCACACAGTTGCCAAGGAATTGGTCACATGAAAAAAGTCAGAAAAAATCATAACTTCGATATTATATATTTATTTATATTTTTGAGGGTGGGGGGGGGGGTGGATGAAAATATGGAGAAAACAAAACAAATCAGTGTGCTAAAATCTGGCACAATTAATGTTGGTAGTTTTGGTGGATGTTCCAGCCGATGTCACGAAGAAATTCCGACACAATCTTACGATCCTCAATACGAACAAGACACAGGTTCTGAAGTCGCTCTTTGAGCTGTACATAGCACCGACGCTAAACGGACCTAATCCCCTCGGACATAATCCCCTCAAGACGTAATCCCCTCGAACAATATCCTCTCAGGACATAATCCTCTCAAGACAAAATCCCCTCATGGTATAATCCCCTCACATCAAGAAGAAAAAAGAGCAACTATAAAACCAATATTTACATATAATTTAATTCAAAACTATTTTTTTTCCATTTCTTACAAGTCTATGTGTAAAAACACATCAAAAGTTATTTCCCATCGAATAAACTCCCCTCAGAACATCAGGAGTGGGTTGTATATCCCCGTTCCTGTCTGAACAAAGCTTGTGTAGTTTGCCCTATGTGCCATATTGTATGATCATCTGCGCTCGGCTGGCGGGTCGCCACGACTATCACGGAACAAGACAATTACGACCAGTGCTTGATATTGGAGCAGAATGTCAATGGCTCTCCACATAGTGGGATGGGTGTGACCAACAAGCTTCATGAAGGTACCGTTCCATCCTTTACGGATACTGTTGGTTCAAGAACCTCCAACCAGGGTGATATTATGGACGTTCTAGAGTGAAGGCTCATAGGTAAGCAACCGGCGTACACGAATAGTCTACACCATTGGCGTATCTCAATAATTGATCTCGATCGCTGGTCTTGGTCCGCTAATCTTCTAAAGCCAGATCTCCGACTGACTTCTGGGTTCTTCGCTAGGTTGTTGGCCCGACCCCGACGCAGTGATCGCTTGATAACATCCGTGTTGCCGAGTTCTCCACAGACTTCTATAGGATGGTTAGATGTTATGCCAGTGAGAAGCTGTGTGCGGGTTTCACGGGAACTTCCAGCACGTTCCAGCATGGTAGTACGTAGTTTGGTAGATGAGACAGCAATATCACGTGGATCATGTATATGATGGATAGCACTTGTCCAGTCTTCATGAGCTCGTGGCCTAGCGGTTAAGCACCCGGCACTTGGTGCCAACGCTCACAGGTTCGAAACCAGCAAGAGTTCGAAACTTTTCCAGAGATTACTTTCTCGGCTCACAACATCCTGGGTGGCTGACCACGTTAAATGGCGCTGCCGTCTTCACTGAATTATTAAAAATAAAGAGGGACGTTAAAAACCCCCTGAGGACGTAAAACACTCTGGCAGTGACCACCCTCAGGGTATTTCGGCTCCATCTTTCCGTACTGCTCCCCTGTGAGTGGTGGGGGGGGGGGTTCTCAATCACTCCAACATAGAGGCTGTGCCGAATAAGAGATAGCCTGGGGATTCTCCCCGAACAACAAAACGAACAAACCAACAGTCTTCATCTCAAGGTTAGTGGTGACGGCAGCCTTACACGAACATTGGTGCAACACGGCACACACAACCTGATGTGATCTCCGGATCTGTCTGTCTGTTGGCCGCTGAATCTGTCGGAAATAGCTACTTACATATGTACAATCAGAGTACATGAGTAAGTCCTCGACTTCCGGTGGCTCTTGTGGCATGACGGCATTAAGGTGTTCCATGTCCTCTTCGACTTCGTCTACTGGCAAGAAGGCGAGAGCATCTATCATGCCACAATATAGACAGAAGTCAGCATCGGCCTCGTTCTGGATGTCTTCTCTGCAAAGTTGGTCGTCATAGAACTCCGGCAGCTATTACTTGATAGTTTGAGACATTTCCACCAAATCTTTATTTTCCGAGTTTCGTTTTGTGTACATGAAACTCTCATAACAGATTTTCACGTCGCCTTTATTGCTGAGAATAATTTCCATTTTAAGGGATATACGATATGCGATTCTAGAGAAAGCTTGAGAAGGTACTGAAACCAACTTTAACCTGGAGCATTTTATATGCTGCCGATGTGAAGCCATTCTTAATATCAAGTCACAGATCTCTGCACATTAAGAAAACTGTCACTGTGAAATCCGTAACCACTAAGCTTGACCTATCCAGTTACAGACCCATCCACAAGATGAAGTCGGTGTCTTTTATCTACCTTTAATTACCATTAAGCATGACCCTTTACCACATAAGACCAGAAAATTCCTTTACGATAAATAAGACATATATTGATCAATTTGAACTGAATAAATTATATTTGACTTCTTCCTCTGTTTTTCTGTGATTTTGTTTCATAGATTCAATATAACATAGTAAATAATCAAAAATCTTGTGTAATCGTGAAAGCAATGAATAATTACGATTATATTTACAATGTAATTTATTACGATTACATTGCATCTGGAAATGGCGATTGTGATTAACGATTACGATTACCCGATGCGTGTTGGGGAATAAACTCGGTCGCCAGGTTCTACCAGGGATCCTCTGGTGCTCTTGTCATGTTACTCATTTTGATTTTGGGGAGCCAATTCGTAGGGATTTACGTAGATGTTCCCTCAGTGTTGTAATATGCTGGTTGCGATCTTTATTGTGAACATCCGTAGAAGCAACTCCAAGTACCACATCTAATCCTAAACGTGGCTTTTTACTAAAGGCAAGGAAGTTAGGTTAGCATTCAATGCTGTCGTGCTTAGTACAGTCATATGCATTTACCAATGGAGAGACCTCAGGCTTCAAATCATATTTCTTATCTGGATCAAGTATCCCGATATATCTAGCGTTCGGTTCATACGTTCGGTCAAACCATGTCCCATGGGATGGGATGGTATATGACTTCTGTGTTCGGTGAGCTTACATAATTCTTTAATTATGCTACTCTGGAACGAAGCTCCTTGATCACCGTGGAATTGCTTTGAAAACCCATAGTGAACAATAATCTCTTCAAACAGAGCATTTGCTGCGGTCTTAGCTGTTTGATATCGAGTCGGCACAGCAACAGTATATTTGGCTGGAATGATTAGTGACCAGTAAAATGTGCTGATAATCTCCGTTAGCCATTTCTAATGTCAGATAGTCCATCGAGACCATTTCGAGTGGTTGTGTTGTTATATTCACAAGTTGTTAGTCGGTGTATTACTCCTAACACACCTCTCACAATTCGAAATCCACTCTTCCAGTTCGACATTCATCATAGGCCAGTAGAATCGACCCCGGAGTATATCGAAGCCCCTGTCCTTTCCAAGATGGTCTATATCGTTGTACGCGTCTCACGAAGGCGCGATGCGAAATTGCGTTGGAAGGACTAACTGGTATCTGTCCTTTCTATTTTCACAGATATATATTTATAAGACACCACGACGGATGACTAGCTTACCAAAGGTCTTACAAAATATCTTTGACTCCTTATCGGAAGAGGCCTTAGCCTCAGGTCTCTGTTTGTCGATTACAGACTTAAATACATGTCTAATTGCTGCATCATGCATCTCACGTCAAGGTCGTCAATTATTTGACTAGACGTGCAGATGCTATTAACACATCTGCCACCATGATGCTGAAACAAGACTTTGATAGTCCGTTCTGATGGTTCATCATAACGATCAGCATCTGGGTGACTTTTCTTCGGTGGAATCTGGGATACTCCGTCAGCATCTGCATTAATCTTTCTTCTGCGATACTGGATTTTAACATTGCAGTTACCTAATGCAGCTATCTATCCACCTGTGGCCAGTGGAACCAAGCTCAGCACTCGTTAAAACGTATGTCAAAGAATTATTGTCTGTGTAGACAATAAATTCATTTCCAGAAAGGTATTTACAATAGACCATTTTAGAGCCACAAATTGTAGTATACGAGCAGAGTAGTTGTGCTGTGCCTTCGTTAATCTACTGGGTGCGTTCGCGATTACTCGTTCTCTCTCTCTCTCTCTCTCTCTCTCTCTCCCATCGGTGTCCTGATATATAACTTCACCCAAACCATAGCAGCTAGAGCATCTGTGTGCAAAAATAAAAGGTTTCCTAAAATACGGATTTCCTAATGTTGTTGGTGAGGTGAGAAAGTCCTTCAACATTTCGAATGTCGATTGTTGAGCATCAGTCCACCGGCATGACATTGTTTTTAATGTACCCTCTTTCCTTATGACCGGCGCCTCCGTGGTCTAACTGGTAGCGCGTTGGATCACAGATTATCATCACCCGAGTTCGAATCTCGGCGTTGACATATCTGAAGGGTGTTTAATCTTTCGCTTCGCTTCATTACCTTAGGACGTTGATCGGCCGATTTAGCCTAGAATGTGCACAAAAGTGGCCATAAAACATCAATCATCATCAACCTTTCTTCAGATGGCCAAGACTGGTAAATAAGTCGACATTTAACGGACGTGCAATTTTCGCACAATCTTTGAACAAATCTGCGATATTACTCCGAAAAACCAAGAAACGTCCTAGGTTCTTTAACATAACGAGGTGTTGGCCAATTATCCACGTTGTCTTGGTGGGCTTCAATGTCGTTGGCTGAAATGCTGTGTCCGACATAGCGAAACTATTCCTTGAAGAATCTACATTTCTTTGGTGACAGTTGAATCTGTCAAATACTCACCGCGGGTGCTCTAAATACTCATCAAATGATTTGGCTGCTACTCTTAGATCATCAAAGTAGATTTGACCAAATTGCTCATCATCATTATGAATTCTATCCAGACACCCATAAATGTCCACGCTTCGACATAGTACTTAGCCGATGTGTTGGAATGACATTAATTATATAGTGATATAGCCAGATATGTCACACACACACACACACACTATATACACACACACCACACACACACACACACACATATATATATATATATATATATATATATGAAATAATAAAGTATATATTAATAATGCGACTTATACGTCAGTTCGACAATAGTTTTGTATACACTGGTAGATCATCTATTTCATGAAATTCAAATTGGCGCACTGGATAGAAGCGCACAAACTTAATCCAATTACGCTTTGTAACTTAGATCCTGCAAAAACAGAATATCTATTTTCAACAGAATTATTCAAAAGTGTACGGTATAGATCTTATTACAGCCCATTTTTATGGATAAGACGTAGAAGAAAAAACAGTGTGAAAAAATGCCTACAAAACCTTACGTTGTCATTTCCAGAGCACGTGATCATAATCAATCGTTATTAATCAATCCATTTTTGAGGGGTTTGAAATCAAGTTTGCTTTGAAAGGAAATAAATGTAAAAATGCATTATTTTTAATTGCGCGGCGTTTCAGTCAGCATCGGTTATGACTACTATAAGTTGTTTCACACTGACAGCAGGACGAAGACATGTTCTCACTCGACTCGTATAACTCAACCTAGAGATAGAAATTGATAAAAACGTTATAAGTATGTTAATATAAACGTGTAAGCTTAAAGAACTTCACCAAATAGTTCCTGATATGCTGCAAGGTTTGCAACTAGCTAATGCTTGTAAATATTTCTGTACGGGACAATCCGTGGCTGTGTGGCACTATAAAAAGCGAACAAGACTTAAATGGCAGCAGACTGATCGATTTATACGTTGGTTCCACTCAGTATTTTAAATTATACAATGATCTGAAATGTTCAGGCAATTGATCAAAGAGAGGGATAATTATAAAATGATCATTCTGCCATAGTCTAGTCAAGGAATTATACGGCCTTGGACGAGTCTCGCATGTTTCATTATTTATGCATTTTATTTTTAAAATCAATGGTAATAATATGATACAGTAGAACATGACTAGGCCTACGTACAGTGTTCCCTTTAAGGCATATATATATATATATATATATATATATATATAGTGTATGCGCTTTATCTAATTGGATTATCAAAGATATTTCAAGACAGTTATGTGATATTTCAGGTTTTGATACATTGATCAAATTTATCATCTAATCTAATCTAATTTAATTCCCCCGGTGATAATATAGACGTTGCATATCCGCAGCTATTACCATATAAGGGTGGCTAAGTTATCTAGCTATAAGCCGGGAAGTAACCCTTTTTTGACGCCGAGATATGCCATTATTCTGTCGAAAGGCGTAATTTCACTTAAGCATGGCCATATGTTGTTATAACTGCCATGGGCAGCGAATTGCACAACACAAGATTTAAAAACATTCTGCTGATTAAAAAGTATAGGATACGTGGCTTACTTATAAATTTTCTTAAGTAATTTATTACAAAACTTAAACATGCTATATTAAATACACATTTAATGATGATGCTGCTGCTGCTGATAATAATAATACATATTTATAAAAGTTCCATACGGCATTACACATGGCATGTTTGTGTTAGTACGCAAATGCAAGTAATTTAAACCGATTTATATGGTGACATGTGTATAACGGCATAAAATGCTATTACACATATCCAATAAATGTTGCTACGATCGTCAGATGGTTTGTCGAAACACGTCTGCCTAATGTACGGGAAAAAATAACCATGCACGGAGTGAAAGTCATTTTAAAAATTTATTTACTAACTGTGATCATATATGATATAAAACACTTCCATATAAGTAATTGTAAATGACCTATGACAAATAAATACTTAATCAGATTGAAAGAAATGTGTCAAAGGTCATATTTACAGGCTGATCTGGGCGAATAAAAAAATAGAATATCGGCAAAAGAAGGTTAATAATGTTAATTTAATTATATCATATTCGATACACGCCTTGGATTAATTTATGGAGGTAAATATAAATGATTATTAATTAGTATTATTTCATATTCTGACGTTTTTTTGATTCAGTATTCATCTGCATCATTGTGTAAATAACCATAGTGCAGGGCTCCTATTCGACCTAGGAAATTGATTACTTCTATTGTTCCAGCAGACACATTCGCTTGTGTTGCGCAGCTCTGTGAAGATATTTCTTCACATGACCTAGGAAGTTCGACGTTTCTGTTTGAACATTTAAGTTTAATCAAGCTTATAGAAAATAATGTGATTTTCATGCAGAATTTCACTACCGCGCAAAGATTATCCGCTTTCCAGGCAGTCTGTTTTTGGCAATTCGATTATGGTATATATATATATATATATATATATATATATATATATATATATATATATATAAACAAATAATTGAATATAAAAAATAACTTAGGAATTTTTCTTAACTATTATGAATAAATGGTTTAAAAACTCTAGTCACTAGTGTAATACAAATCCTCCTCATATTCACAGTGCCATCTAGTGAATTGGAGTTGAATTAATAATGTTATGGCGAATAGGTTATTTGATTGGCGCGTGGTCGTCTGGTTTCGCTGATAAATTGCTGGAAACAGCTTGTAAGAAAAGTTAAAGACATCAAATTAATATGATAGTAGTAACTGAAATTCTTTCATTGTATTCGGTATGGTCTCTTTAAGCAAAACTACATTTTAAAGTTTTTACTAGATCATAACTTAAGGCTAAGCCTAGTTTAGTAGTTGGGGGGGGTGAATATTTTTATTAATTTATTATAGGCCTAAGCAATTAATGCTTCAAGCATCCTCCTTTTCAACATTCTATGTGTTTGCTTTCATTAAATTTATGTATTATGAATGTTGAAATAAAAGAATGGAATTGAATATTGGTTTAGAGTCAATATACTTACTCAGTTACTGCTATTTTTATAACTTCCTTTCATGCTAAATTATAATAGATCTACCACTTACTATACTAGACTAGCCTAATAATAGTAATACTAATAGTGTTCTAAATCAGTAAAAATATATTCTTTTTATATGATATTATCACTACATAAGTTCATTAGATCTACTGGGAATAATTAAGAGCAGTTTGATGAATGATGTTATAAGGGTTCCCTTAAAATATATTTATCAATAGGCCTATAGCTTGAAAACACTTTACAGGACTACACCAGAGTGAGAGTCTATAAATCTGATACAAGGCCATGACAGATGGTAATAATAACCTGTATTTCTGATGTTGTTAATATTGTTAATTTTTAACCTTAATTAGGGTACTGTGACGTATTAATTATTAACGCATACATCTTCACAGAATTGGAAACAGATGTGGATCTGCTGCTAGAATGTATGAAGTGTCAGCTCAGCTGTCCAGCTGCATTAAAACAAGCCTTGTTGGCATTGGCTAATTTATGTAACAGAAAAGGTAATATTTACTTGGATCATAATTTGAGGTTAATTGGATAATTATCACTTTCACAATTAAAGTTTGATTGGCTAAATATGAGAAGTCATTTTATACACTTTTCGTTTGTGAGCTTTATTCAGGTGTGTTTGTGATTACTTCTATTATGTTTGAATAACTACCACTGTTGACCTTTCTAATTTAAGAGGCTCCTTTCTCTGTACTAAGGCCAAGGCTGTAAGGTTCAGCCATGCATATCTAATTGACATCCAGATGGTACTTTCAATAATTCAAGACATAAACATTTAGTGTGGATGCCAATGGTTCCACAACAAAATTGAGAATGTCTGCAAAGGAACATTTATAACCTTGTTAATTCCTAGTTGTTTAGCTAATAATTTTCACCTGTACTGAGGCACTGTGAAAGCATTTTTGCTGTGCAGCTTTAAATATGTGTACAACGCAGTTCACCTGTTACCAGCTACATGAAAATGTTTCGAATAGATCACCAGTTATGTATTAAACCTTATGTGAGTAGAAATCAGTTAATATTGAGTAGTACACATATGTACAGTGTCTAATCAATGTAATTGTTCCCAAGCCAGTTGATAATTTGGCAGTGTTTTTTACCTTTATCTGATCCATTTAGGAGATCCAGTCAAGGAGTACATAAGAAACTGTTCTGGCTTAAATTTCCTTCTTCACATATTAACATCTGCTGAACAGGATGATGTGCACACAGTGGCGATGTACACATTGGGTTGTGCTGTGGAGAGGAATGGTTAGTATTTATGCTGTTAGCTGTGTATGTGAATTCCTGATTGTGAAATAAGGAATGGTTAGTATTCACATTAGAAAGTGCGACATGATACTCGAATATAAACCATGTATGTCAAGCATTAATTGTTATATATTGGGTTAATTGCTCTCTTCATATTTATTTGTTAATATACTATATTATTGTCTAATGGTTTAATTTGTTTAAGTATCAAACCGAATATGCTTTTATAATTTAATCTTCTCCAAATCATTATTAATATGTGAAACATAAAAGTTCAAACCATAATGATACTTTCTTAACACATTTTTCTCTTGTATGTGAGTGTCAAAGTTTAAGTACAATTCTAAATATATGTGTTATATTAGTTATTACTATAGGAGGATTATCTATCTTATCTATTTATGTACATTTCACTGAATGCTAAGTTAGTAATTTGTTTTTAGTCTATTCACAGCAAGAGATGTGTATTCCTTCCCTGTTCAGTCATCTGCATGGTATCCTGAGTAGAGAAAATCCAAATGACGGCCTTCTCAGAACTGCCTGTTATCTTGTTATTGCTTTGGTATCGAATAACAGTAAGAAACGAAATAGTCCACACTCTACAGAAACATACATTGCAAAATTATATATTGCAAAATAGATAATGGCTTTCAGTTTTTTTTATTAGCTAATATTTGTATGTTTGTGATGTTGCAGTTCATGGACAGACATTAGTGAGAAATTCTAGATGTTTGGAATGCTTATTAACACTTTTCAAGTAAGTAGGTTAAAAATATGTGCCATTTGAATCCTAAATGATAGGTTTAGTGATGTGTGATACCTGAATGGTTCAGGGTTAAGGTAAGCACTTAATATAAGATAACACTGCTAAGGATATTTCTTTTTAAATTTTTGTAAGAGGTAATGTTTGTTTTTATGGAATCATTTTGCAACCTGTTTTTGACTGATCAAATACTATAGACCATAATATACTAGATTTAGTACTGCAGGTATATTTGGTTTAATCACACCCTGATCTTTTCAAATCACTTGTATTCGAATAAATATTATAAATTGTAATCTTCAATATTAGTGTAGTTAGATTAATTAATATGCCAAGAAAATTAAGCGAAGTATTTTGACTGTATTTTGTTACATTTTATGAATGAAGAAGATCTATTCCTACTGATATAGCAAGGATTGAATCCAGTCAACAATTAGTTATTACAGACATGGATGTATGGACTGCTATATCAAGCACACTTAATGTCTGTGTTGACAATCCTCAGAATGGTAACTATCTATGAGCAATCTGTTGTAGATATTATTGCTAACTTTGACAATCACCAAGGATTACTTGGTTGTTTATTGATAATTCATGATCATAATACAACTAGTATGTTGGTGTATAGTTTTTAATCTTTACTCTGTACCTGTGAGTTCAATCCAGTTATACAAGTAAGATCACAGCTCTCGCTAGAATAAAATAATCTGGCCCACAGTACATTATGATTTATAGGGTGCATAAATTGATTGCTTTCATTGTGAAAAAATACCTGATTTTTGCATATAATACGAGGGAAACTTTAGACTTGTAAACACATTTGAAATACAAGTGTGTTATATTTTCATTATTGAATATACTACCATCAAGTACTCACACACACAATTCTATGGCCTATATATATGCGTAAATACACATGAACACATGCACAAGCATACAGGCATACTCATAAAAATGCATATACACACATTCATTCACATACATACGTATATATATATATATATATATATATATATATATACACACACACACACTTATTTCTGTCATTATGAAATGAATAGAATCTGATGTTTGCTTATATTTCTAGACAAGCTTAAATGCTGCATTCTGCACAGACTAATGCTTGCTCCTGTGGAAGTCTATTTCGTTTTTTCGCTCATATAACTAAGGATTTTGAACCTAAAAAACAATACTTTTAATGAGTAAACATCATATTCACCAACATATTACTGTTTTTGTCAGAATGTCTTACAAACACACAGAAAAACACACATTATCTTTTATTTATGTAGATGACAACCAAAGGATCAGTGCCTTCATTTATCCATATGCCTTCAAGGTTCTTGATGAATGCCCTGAGATTGAGATTGTCAGGCATACAGCATCTCTTATAGGGAGAATCACTGATAATAATGGTAAATGATTGTGGATCACAGTAATAGTCAGCTAAATACCATTTTGTTTAATGGAATTAAATAATTCATGCTGAATCTTGTTTTGTATAATCCTAGTTTACTTAACCCAATTATTATAGATAACTGTTTTATTTGTAGATTAATTCTTGATCTTGTCAGTCACATTTCCAATTAAGTTGGTATCTTTGTTAGATGGTTTGAGAAATATGAAATTTGTACCATTTATTTTTGTTTTGCTACAAATCATTACAAAGTTCATACATCTGGTAGTCAGTGTCATGCTTTTAAGGCCTAAATAATATCCCTGGAAGCCATTATATTGTGTTTCAGGATCCAACTTATTTCCCTAATTTATGCTGAGTGGTATTATAGTATAGCTAGTACCACGTAACACATTATTCCATGGACCTCCAAGTCATAGTATCAAATCCTAGTGATGCATGTATCTGTGAAATGTTTCAACCTGGAATAAAACCAGAACTATTTCATTTTAAATGGATCCAATTATGGGTTTGATCTGGCCATTCAAAAAAAACATTTGAAAATATTATTTTACAATGAGTATTTTATTTGTTGTTTATATTTGTTGTTTGTTTTTTATTTGATTTTTAACCCCTTTTCCACACACAATTTGCTCATGTTTATTCCAAGCTTTTTGACAGTTTAAAATGAAATATTAATTCTCACTTTATTTCTAGTACACAATCAGAAAAGAGTACTCAACTGTGGAGGGTTAGATATCATATTAAACTGCTTGCACAGACTATCCAACAAAGTAAGAACCACTTTGGGTGTCAGCACTTTCAGTGATGCAGTACAAGCTGTGATTGCCTGCCTTAATGCAGTTGTGATGGAGAATAGTTAGTATGCTATCTTATTTCGTAATGTAGATTGACTAAATGCTGAAATATTTAGTAATTAGTTGTGCCTTTTTTATTAATTTGAGCATTATTTACAGGAGAAACTTGCGACTACCTGGGTAAATTAGGTGGCATTGCAGTCTTACTTCAGTTACTACAGGACAACTCTATGCCTTCTGTCACAAAATTACAAGTAATCATTACACTTGGACACTGTACAGACTGCTCAGGTAAATAAAATATTTAAGTGATTTTGGTTCTAAGAAAACTCCGTTTCTGCAATTTTTTTTATCCATGAATATGCATATCAGAAACTCATTTTATTTGTATTTCTTCTAATTTTAGTTAAACAGTTTGTTCATGCCAGCAATATATAATAGATACATTAGTAGCAATTGTGTCTAAACAAGAAGTAGTGAACAGCTTCACAGATTTGTTTGGAGAAAACGGGGGAAAGATAATACTTGTCTATTAAAAACTTATTATAGGTTGGGTCTTCTGATGTATTTTTGTTCAGTTAATCAATCATTTAATTGATCAGTAGAATTAATTCAGTATTCCAAGTCCATATATATATATATATATATATATATATATAAGAGAGAGAGAGAGAGAGAGAATCCCATAAAAAGGCTTCAATTAATACATGTTGATATATTATTGCTGTTTGAGGATCACTACATTTTTATGAAACTAAATAAAATTATTAGCATACAATTAAATTATGGATACAATACATATATATTTATTTCCTAACTACATTAATAACAACCATTTTGTAATTATTTTGTCTTTGTTGCTAATTTAATAACAACGAAACATGAATAAATAAATAAAACCTTTCTTCAAGAATCAATAAATATGTATACTGGATGATTAATATAATGGACGTACAATGGGAAATCTTGGGTTGTCAAAAAGGATGGGTTGAGATTTAAGTAATTTAAGTATGGTAGAGGAATTTTAAGTAATTTTGATTAAAAAGAGTGATCTGAGGAAATAATGAAATGTACACAAAAGTCAGAACTGACATGTTAGTGAATCAGGATTATATTTCCC
This sequence comes from Paralvinella palmiformis, assembly GCA_025642065.1. Taxonomy (NCBI): domain Eukaryota; kingdom Metazoa; phylum Annelida; class Polychaeta; order Terebellida; family Alvinellidae; genus Paralvinella; species Paralvinella palmiformis. The sequence continues at coordinate 316,689 of JAODUP010000304.1, read as the reverse complement.
TTTCCAAGTCCCAAGGTCATGGATTGATATCGGTTTATATGTTGATGTAAGTAGTGATACCATCAACGGTAATATTCAGGTGTCTTAAAATGGAGTTAAAATATTTCCGAGTTGCATTTATGACAGTCATAAACGAGTTTATGATTGTCATAAACCTGTTTGTGACATTACAGTGTTATAAATATGTTGTAAACACATCGTAAATATATTTATGACGTCATAAACTATCAATAAACCATCATAAATATATATTCGTTGTATTTAAAAAAAAATTAACCCACGGTTTTGATCTATTTTGCTTAAAATCAATTGTCGTGATGATGATTGCTGTTTTATGACCACTTTTGGTAGGGTAAGTGGCCAAGCCACTGCCAAAGGTAATGAAGCAAAGTCAAAGATGAAACACCCATCAAATATGCCCATTCCGAGATTCGAACGAAGGTGGTCCAACACGATACCAGTCACACAATGGAGGGGCCCTAAAATCAGTTGTGAATTTAGTATAATTACATGTTATAGACATACCATATTTTGGGATGGGCACGCCTTGGATAGTAAACATTTTAGAGCTATATTATACTATGTGAACATTTAGGGAAATGCTTTGGATATAGTAAGCTATATTATACTATGTGAACATTTAGGGAAATGCTTTGGATATAGTATGGCTCGTTTTAGAACGTTATATATTATGATTCAAGGACTTCAACACCACCACCCCACCCTATACCCCATTTGGCTGTATCGATGCTACCCATGAAGCTAACCATGTGTAATATATAATTTCACGAGAAGGCTATCAGATGGATTTATAGAAGCAGAGTAGCAGATATCTTGAGCTCCTGCCACATAAATGCAGCCATGGTGACTGGATGCATGGCGGCCCATTGAGCCTACCATGTGCATATAAGTGGCCGTAAAACACCAATCATTGCACCAATGAATGCAGATTACATCATAATATGGTAGGCGCCCTTTGTGATTTATAAGAATAGCTGCTGCCACCTTTGGAATGAGGTGGTACTGAAAACCAGGAGTTTGGTATATAGGGTACGTAGTTCGAAATATATGTGCTGATAGAGCAATAAACGAGTGGTACATGTACTATATTCTTCTGTCGATACTTGAGGGACCGGTTCAAACGTACAAGGCACTTCACTACAGTGAAAAGATTGATGTATTAGTCCCCTGGTTGTGTCTGATGATGATGATGATGATGATGATGTTGATTGGTATTTTACGGGCACTTTTATGCACGTGGTAGACTAAATGGATTGAGCTACCTCCAAAGGTAATAAAGCGAAGTCAAAGATGAAACACCCTTCAGACGCCGAGATTCGAATACGGTTGGTAGTGATCTGTGGTCTAACAGTGATCTGGTTGTGTATGCACTGCGATGCTATAACTGATCATGCTCGATTAGCTATTTTCACGCTTGGTGCAAGACGTCCAACTTATGATTTGCGGTGCTGGGACTGATATTACAGATGACGATCCTGCTACAATCCATGTTAGATATTGGTGCAAAGAGGATTCAGTGACAACACCCAGATGCTGAATATTGTGTGATGTTTCGTGTGCACACGGCAATTTGGTACTAGTTTTGATTCAGTTAGAAATTGAAAATTTATTGATTGAATGTTGTGTCATTTGTTGCATTATAATGTTGTTGTAACATGGTACTAGTTTGTTATCATTTTTGTTAAGCCGTACTTATTTAAGTTGCGCACATTAGTGCTTGTTTGGGTATTATTATTATTTGTATATTGCGCTATTGAAACTGTTGTGACAGCATCTGTTTTTGTGTGTGTTACTTGTATTGCATTAACAACGTGTTAGCAACACAACACTGTATTAGTAGATTTATCCGGTGAGCTGTTGGTTTTGGCCATACTTGCTCAATTTTAGATACTATTTTTCTTTTGTTTTGTAATATTATTGTTGTCATGGGTAATAGAGGTGCTAGCAGAGACTTACAAGATAATGTGTTACTTGGCGACTGTGTATCCCATGTAGGATCCAGTAGTTCGACAACTGGATCGCGTGCCAAGGTTGCAGCAAAAAAAGGCAGCATTACAAGCAAGGCTGACACATTTGAAGAACCAGGAAGCAGATTATGAAGTCGCGCTTCCCCTTATATTTGTTGTTGTTCGGGCGAATGGTAAATATGTTCATACGCATGTGCTGCTTGATTCTGAAACTTATTAATAGAATAACAGGCAACAAGCAAATATTCTCTTTGGAAACATTACATGACTGTAAGAACACAAAAGGCTTAGACATACCCTTGAATTTATTGGAAAAGGTAGAAACAAAAAATCATTCCTGCTACCGAGAGTGTTGGCTGTGGAGCAGTTTCCTAGTTTGCATGGATCCAGATTTGGTGCTCTTTTTGTAAAACGATGACAGCATCTGAGGGATTTACAATTACATAGAGATGTGCATGTTGACCTACTCATTGGACAAGACAGCCCTATTGGGGTGGGGCCTATAGAAGTAAGATGTGGTGCAGACTGAACCATATGCAGTTAGGTCTGTCTTGGATGGACTGTAAATAGACCAGTTAGAAATGGTGAATCTGCAGCTGTCAACTTGACAATTAGTGCATTTGTGCAAGCCAGTCAAGATTGCAGTTAGATAGCGTAGTGGAAACATTCTGGAACATGGACATAGGTAAGGTGGTGTGTAGTTGTGAGCCACAATTATCTGTCCAGGATAAGAGGGTATTAAGTCATTGGGACGAAACAACTCTCCTGCAGAATGGCCACTACGAGATGAAAATACCCTTTGAAATTGATCCATCTAATCTTCCGGATAACCATGTGGTGGCAGAGAAGAGGTTACAATCCTTGGTTAGACGTTTGCGTAGAGATCCAACATTACACGACGGGATATAAGTCTTGGTAGAGATAGTCTATGCCAGAGAAGTATCTGATAATGACATAAATCTTGGTATGATATGGTATATTCCTTATCATAATGTTCGAAGTCCAAACAAACCGGACAAAGTTAGAATCATCTTTGACTGTGCCGCTACATATGACAACGTCTCATTGAATCATCGGATTTTGCATAGACTAGATTTGACCAACTTTCGCCAACACCCCATTGCTGTAATGGGTGGTGTGCGTTAGATGTTTCACCAAGTTAAATGTCTGCCAATGATAAAGATGCACTTCGGTGGGGAGATGGTGATATGGATCAGAACCTGGTTACCTACTGCATGACATTGCATTTGTTTGGTGGAGTGTGGAGCCCCAGTTGTGCAGCATGTGCTATGAGACGTACCGCAGAAGACAATCGCGGCGATTTCCCACCAAGTATTATTGAAGCAGTGCGGACAAACCTTTATGTGGATGACTGTCTCCTGTCAGCTACAGATGATCAATCAGCAGTTAGAATGGTAACACAGCTGTGTGAACTGCTGGATAAAGGTGGCTTCTATCTCACTAAATGGATATCAAATAGTCGTGCTGTAATAACAAATATTCTACTTCAGAAGCGAGATAAACCGGTAAAGAATCTGGAGCTCGATGTGGGCATGACACTCCCTGTTGAGAGAGCGCTAGGGTTGTATTGGAGTACTGAAGAGGACCGGTTCAGTATTCAGATTAAACACAAGGATCCTGTGTGTAATAGGCGAAACCTGTTGAGTCTGATGAATTCAGTATTTGACCCCCTTAGAATAGTTGTTCCTTATGTGCTTGTTGCAAAGTTAATCTTCCAATCCAAATTTAAGCTGGGAAAAGGCTTGGATGAATGAGTGTTGAAAATGAGCAGAATTGGCTCAATTGGCGTCATGACTTTCCGATGCTTCAAGCCTTTGTTACGAGAAGAATTAGTGTTCCAGTTAGATATATCGTGCATCATTTCTGTGATGCATCCCACAATGATTATGGGACTGTGTCATACCCCAGACTCGTGTGGCCTGATGGTCATGTTCATTGTTCTTTACTTGTGGAAAATCCAAGTTGGCCCCAATGAAACAGTTGACTATTCCTCGTCCTGATCTCTCGGAAGCGATACTAGCAGTTGATACTGGTTGATGAAATGTTACACAGAGAATTGAGCCTTAGATTTGAATTGTACTTCTGGACTGATAGCAGCAGCAAAATGTTTGTAGCAAACATATTGACGTCTATTCATGGTGGTTCTACTCCGGATCAGTGGCGACACAATACGACATAATTGAATCCTGCTGCTGATGTTTCCAGAGGTCTATCTGCTCATCAGATGATCTGCAATGTGCGTTGATCACGGACCAGCATTTATGTGGAAAGAAGAGTCCGAATGACCACTGTGCCATTCTACCATCCCTGAGTCTGTTCTTCATGATTGTGAGATGAATTTATAAGCTACATCTTGTGCCGTACTCCATCATGATTATTTGCCTGATTCGTTGGATCAGCTACTGAAAAGATACTCCTTATGGTTTGCTCTGAAGAAGGCAGTTGCATGGTTACTGCGATTCAAAGCTTGGCTGATAAATGATAAGAAAGGTTGAACTAGTAACCTTCTTTAGACTTCTGAACTGCTAGCAGGCGAACTAGACATCATATGATGTGTCCAAATGAATCATTATACTGATCTGATCAAAGCTTTAGAGAGTCGAAATGATTGTCTCAAAAATATCAGGGCTATAAACAATGGAGTCTTACTTAGCGATTGATGATGTTCTTTGGATATCTTTAATATTATGGTCTGCTTCTGTGCTGGAGATGGAAAAATATCCAGCAATAATTCGGGGGGAACATCGTGTGAGTGAGCTGGTTATTCGTGATATACAGGTACAACGTTCTGGTCATAGGGGAACAGAGCATGTTATAGCTCTTATCGGGGAGGACTATTGGATTGTTAGAGTGAGGCCTGTAATTAAGAAAATAATTAGCCTATGTGTAATTTGTCAGAAGTTACGAGGAAGACCAGGCATCCCAAGTAAGGCAGATTTGCCTGGTTATAGGGTCACACCAAATGGACCTTCAATTGCTGATGTTGGGATCGACTGTTTTGGGCCCTTCCTTGTGAAGAGAGGGCGTGCTCAACTTTGACGATATGTGTGTTTATTTACTTGTCTCAACATAAGGGCTGTACATATAGAGAAGTTGGATTGTCTTTAAACAAATTCATTCATCGGTGGTCTAACTAGATTTGCAGCAAGGCTTGGAATTACCGAGAAATTCAGGTCTGATAATGCGACAAACCTTACTGGTGCCGAGAAAGAGCTGCATGAGGATGTTGAGAAATGGAAATTAGAAATTGGCTCCTCAGGAAGAATACTGAATGGGAATTTAATTCGCACATGGGTGAGGTCTGGAAAAGGCAAATTAGGGCCATTAGAAGCTTCTCACAGCGATAGCTAGCAGTCAAGTGTTAGATGACAAAACGTTTGGAGACCTGTTTGTGATGCCGAATCGATCATTAATCGGAGACCATTGACACCTATGTCAGACGATCCAAATGATGATAAGGTGCTGACCTCGAATCATTTTTGTTGTTACTCCAGAATGAATAATCAGTTATGACTGAAGATTCTGAAGAGGAACACCAGTACGGAAAGCGTTTGGGTTTGTTAATTGCAGATCAATTTTGGAAGCAATGGGCAAAGGAATATTTGATCACGTTACAACTTCGCCATATAGTTTTTGCTGTGAACGAAATAACACCTCACATGTGCTGGCCTTTGGGCAGGGTCACTCGGGTGAATAAAGGCAATGACGGTCTATTTAGATCAGTGGACGTCAACACGGACCAGCTTATTTGTGAGACCGGTGACCAAGGTGTCTCTGCTGGAAGGTGTATAATAAAAACTAAGATATGATTGAAATGTTATTAATGTTGTTTTGAGTAAATGCTAACGGGTTTTAATATGTTCGCATTTAAGAGGCCGGTGTAAGGATTTTGCCATAGGAAAATCTAGAATGAATGAAGATTACGTCATAGTATGGTAGGCGTCCTTTGTGATTTATAAGAATAGCTGCTGCCACCTTTGGAATGAAGTGGTACTTAAGACCAGGAGTTTCCTGTATGGTGTATGCAATTGGAAATATATTAGAGCAATAAACAAGTTATACATGTACTAGATTCTTCTGTCGATACTTGAGGACCGGTTCAAACACACACGCACAAGGCAATAGATCGGTTTGATTACCCTTGGTGGTGCCACCATGCGGCTGAATTTCACATTATGCTCTCGGGTTAGCAGTCTAAGAATCACTGTTTGTATCGGGGATTTACGCGTGTAGTGATCGATAAATGTCTTACTGAAAAGCTGTGTATAGGCTATTTACCAACTAAGTAATGTTCAGCGCGATTTGCATGGCTGTCCGGTCTGTCTAGTTCAAACTTATATTTTGTAGATCCATTGCCATCTGACATGACGATGTGAATGGATAAAATCAATGATCATACATAGATTATAATTCAATGGGTGATTCCTATTACCGTAACATTGGTATTTATGTATAATATCTTGTATTGAAAGTGAACTGTTTTATTTTCTGAATCAGCCATTCGTGCAATGCTTACTACATGTAAATGTCAAGAGGAGTGTTAATACTCTAATGTAATAACATTTTTATTTAATAATATACAGCTGATACATATATGATTGGTTCCCATAAAAATAATATTTCAAAAACTTGAAATCAATTTACATTCAGCTAAATGTTTTATTTTAAAATCATATATTCAATCCATTGAAACGTATGGTAAAAAATAGTCAGGATGAATAACTAAGGCTTAGCTGTGTCATTCATCTGAAAGATCGGTCCGCTCAATCATTGGGTTATATCTTGATAAATATTGTGCTAAATCATTTGGAAAGACACAATTGTTCTAGTCTCCGTATAATAAGAAACAATTTGCTGAAAGATTTCCAGTATTTACCGTTAGTGAAAAGTTGCCATCCCCTATTAACAATGTTTCTAATCAGATACTGCAGTTGGTAACCAATGCAACGCATTTTGCCTGGATCTGTCTATTTGCTACAATTACTATAAACTAATAATGAGGCCCTCACTCATTATACAATAATTGTATTATATTGTACATAAAATTCAAACCATCTGGTTTCTGGCGTATCTGGGAAAAATATATCATAATTTGTTGAATATGCCAATATTTATGAAAAATACGTTTCATCAAATATAGTTTATGACACAATCACGGCATAAGCCTGTTATTGACATGATTTCATGACCCTGAATTAATTCACAGTTTTTTTATACATTTTGTCATAAACTTGTCAAGCTTAGATTATTTAACATGTCATCTTTAGGACGAGTATACAGATGCAAATATTTGTCCAGTAACAACTGCAACGGAAACTAGTTCTATTGTAATATATCACTGAAAAAGATTGGCGGCGGTTTAGCTTAGTGAATAGCTACATCCAAAAGTTAAGGTCCATCCAAGTATGCTTTATAATATTAATTTGAATTTATTCAGATGCAACTTGATGCTTTATAGTAGTTGCTGCAGAAAACCCCAGATGAACAGATGTTTAGAAAGACAGGGTTAAAACAATGTGTTTACGATGATGAAGATTTTGACGTTTAAGACTTTAATAAATCTCTTTAGTGTAGTCCGCAAATATTAGTACTCGCCTATGACATGCAGAACTTTAGTATGGCTTTCCATCAAGACCCATTCCGACATTCTATTTAGTGAATGTATGAATAAGTTAAAATTTTACTAGGATATCACTGTTTTATATATTTAGAAAAGAATCAGATAGACTTGATCAAATGCGATGGAGTCACTATTTTGATTAAAGAACTGACGCAGTCCACTGATGAGGAATTGTCGCATGCAGTTAAATATGTGCTCCAAGCTTGTGTTAATGATGGTACGTTGCTAAATTAGGTTTTAGTATTTATAAAATAAATATAAGTATGCGAAGCAAAAAATGTAATATTTAAATTACATCGTAGTAACTTAACATTTAATCGATCTCTTAGAAATTTCATTACAGGCTGTTTATAACATTTATTTTAGATAATCGAGGAAATGTATCGGGCCAGTTTGAAGTCTGTAAGCCTTTTAATGAACGTCACATGGACGACTATTCAGAAAGTCCTAATTTTAAGAAAATAGGACCTGAAGAGTGTGACTTGTATAGAAGAAATATTCCAGAGATGCCCCAAAATATAGCCGAGTTGAATTTATTGTAAGTTCTGAAAGACAACAGTTTGGATGACTTTCATTATATGCAGCAAAATTTTACTACTTTTAGTTTAGAAATCACAATCCAATTAAAATAATATTTAAGCTTCTGTTACAACGTTAGGGTGCCCACCGACACGGGAAAACAGGGAAATAGGTTTTGACAATTCAGGGAATTTGAATATTCAATTTAACTGCAAGATCAGGTAAAAATCGGGGAATTTTAAAATGAGTAGAAAATATAAGGAATTTCACCAGGGACATACATTGCTGAGTATCTTGATGGCGTGATTTCATAATCTTAGCGCATGATTCTGTGTATGGTCTGTCCGTTCTGTGTATCATGATGTATTGTGTCAATTTATTAATATTGTGTACTACATTTATGTGCTATCCCTATATGTCCTACTTGACAATGGATTAATTTGGTGATGCAAGAGTAATTTGATAGTGAATATCTTAATTTTCGGTTACTGGTCAATGTGCACGGTGATTTCGTATTTTGCATGTTATCTAAAATGATATCATATTTAGGATTAATTACACTTCTGATGCCTAATTTCAGCTCACTACTCACCAGAACCCAAAGGGGAATTGAACAACTGTTGCCCTATAGCTCACATTTTGGGGTGGTGGGTTTGATGCTGGGATTATCACATACAAACCATCAAAACTCCTTCCATTCCTAATCAGTCCTGCATGCTTTTGCTTTCAGCTTAATACCAATCTGTCTAATCCAAGTGGTGGTGCATAAACTAGTAACTTTGTTGACTGCATGAGAGAATGTGACTGTGAACTTAAATGTGAAAATGCTGTCTGTATTTAACAAGAGCTGGCTGACTCACCCAAAGTACTGTGGATGGATGGAAGAAGTCAATGGTACGCCTTCTCAAGCATTTTTGAAAATCTTGTCATAAAGTAATAGCACTGGGTAATATGGGCAAGACTGCTTTGGAAAGCCATTCAAAGTCACATAAATATCATAATAGTACCAGAATGAAATATAACCCATTAGGTCCAAGTGTCAAATATCTATTTGGCGAGAGGAAGCCACCTGCATGCACAGTTACATCCAGCACAGTGTTGAAAACTAAAACTACAGAAGACATAGATTTGCCAGAGGATGACCAACTTCCATTACATCTCCAGGTGCCACTACCACCACATGATGTGGCTGCTGGAATGACTGAAAGTGGTACAGTACCAGAACAAGGAGCAACACTCAAACTTGACATATGGCTTCAAAGCAAGGAAACCACAAAGGCTGATATCCTCTGAACTATGAAATGTATTCAAAATCACTTCTGCCTCCGCTTTAATGAGGACATATCTCGGCTGTTCCTGGCCGTGTTCTGTGATAGCAGCCAACTACAAATGTGACCGCACAGAACAAGGATACCTGATCACGTTTGGAATAGCTCCTTTCTTCAAAGAATGTCTCCTCACAGAAATCAGAAAGTTTGACATCTACACAGTGATCTTTGACGAGGCCTATAACAGCACCATCCAAAAAGATCAGCTGGACATTTTGATACGATATTGGAGTGCTGACAAGGTTCAAACCAGGTATTATTGCAATGAATTTCTCGGAAGCAGCAAGGCAGTGCCTTGAAGTATAGTATTTCCCGGAGTTGTATAAACGTTTTCTGAGATGTAACAGAATACAGCGGAGTCAATTGCGCAGGCCAAGAAAAGGAAGAGTGAAGAAAAACAGGTGGAATATATTGAGGCTAAAAAGAAACTGAAACTTCTCGAAGATGAAGTAGCAGGTTGTCTCAAAGCTTGTGACAAGAAATCGAAGGATTCTTTGAAGAAACATGATTTCATAGTACTAACTTAATCCGTGGTTTTAAAGGAAAAAAGTGATGTTATACACAAATAAATCGACAAAGAACGAAAGACGGTCAAGACGTTAAAGTCAGAACTCATTCAGTGAATGGATTGATTGAACGCTGGGTGAATGTTGTCGGGTACATAAATGTTTCTGATTGGTTTTATTCAACCTGTTGAGTTTAAATATCTGTATGGGTGTTTGAGTTGAATTTGTGAATTATGGAGACGATGTTTGTCCATGATGATGTAATAATACTAAATAATTAAACACATTTCACAGTTATATACCATCAGGGAATTTATGTTGTGGTTCAGGGAATTTTATTTTGGATTCCCTGTGGGCACCCTAACTGTTATATTGGATATTGGATTATTATTTTTAATTAACTTTCTATACTCGACGTAATTCTTTAAACGAATGTAAGACAATAAGCAAAACTAATATATCGTGTTTCCTTCTTTTAAACGAAATGTTTTCACTATTTCAGTAATACAGAAGTCACGAGAAAGCTAGATAAATTACAAAGTCTGTTGGAGAAACGGTTTACTACTGACAATGGGGTTTCTTTTGAGGCAAAATCTGTACATTTAAATCCTAAATCACATGAAGATAATCATTCCAGTAGCGCCCATGAGCTGCACAACAACCCACAGAATGGCCTTAACTCATATAATACTATTCGACCTTGCCATGATTTTATAAAACCAAATGTTACTTGCGTCACAACAAGCAAAATAAATAAGCTAGAAGGTAACCTTCATCCAACGAGAACGGTATTGCCTAACATTTCACTCTCTTGCAATTTAGATGGAGATAATTCTGTGGTTAATTGTGGACATTTAGTCGGTAACAAATTAGACACTTGTGATGACCCGATACTACATTTAACACCAAATCATTATCAGACGGTCGCTGGGAACTATAGTAGAAAGGGAGTTTGCCAAACAATTCCTAGGCTTGGTATTAAAGGGACGGATCCCAACTTGCATCATTGTAGAAAACGTGTGTACAAGTGCCAAGATGAGACTGGTTGTGATAGATGTTTGTGTTCAGATCGTAATTATAAGCCAAATAATGGAACCCAAAACAACGAAAATTCAACAAGACAAGAAAATGACAACGTATTTATATTGGTCGGAGATAGATTGCGAGAGAAGTATGGAGTTACATCGAGTTATTATTCCGATAATAAAAATACGGTAAACGAGACGCAGGAGAAATTAGAAACGCGTCAACAAACGAATAAAATACAGATGAATAACAAGAAAATTGACGATGTCATAACAGACAACAGTAAATCGAAGAAGCAGATCGAGAGTACTCATCTTCCACTTATCAAAACGAGAAATTTTATCTCCGATTTGACAAAAGAAACAACCAAACATTTAGCGCTTCCGAATTATCAGGTCTGCTTTATTTAGTACTTGGTGTCATTTTATTTCGCCTTTTGATTGTTTTCTCTATATTTTGTGATGTTACTAATGTTTCTTATCACTTTAATCAACATCCATTACGTACCGGTAGTGATAAATGTTTTCAAACAAATAATTTTCTTTTGTTTGTGAATTGTTTCATGCATATCTTCAGTTACTATCATTAAGAAAACATCTATCACATTATTAGAATATTGTCTCTATTGATCTAATATCTCTGTCGTGTTTGTTTTTCTGCTATGTCCGTTTTATCTGTCATCGCAGTCACCAGCGTGTCGCAGCCAAACCAGCAGTGTAGCGCGTGCAGGTGATACGTTTATCAAGCCAGTGCGACTACCTCCAGGCAAAGTCAAAGTTCGAAAAGAACCAACGTTGACAACAGATGACAACTTGTCTGTTTGCGAATCCGACTTTGACTATCGTATTCTGCAAAATGCTAGGTCGTATGGTCTGCAGCAGAGATCTTTCGGGTGTTTTCAACAACCAGCAGAAACGGTTACAAAACAACGACTTGTCAATTCTGATACTAAGAGAAGACCAGATATTAGTGATACATCTCAAGCGAGTTCTTTGGAACTATCTAAAATCTCTCCAGAATCAGGTAAGCAGATAACTCTAAAAACTTGATATCTAAATAATAATTAAATTGGAGCGGTGGATATGAAAAGTAGTTCTAAATGACATGAAAAGGTGAAGGTGTAATTTAAGACCAGGTCGAAGAAGGTACCAACGACTGCGTCTGACATTACAGTAAAACAAATGACGTTTCCTACAAATATATTTGATTATATATGCTTAACCAGATATATACAAACACGCACAGGTAGCATTTGTTTTCGCCTGAATTGTTTTGAAGTATTGCAAAGTAGCTTTATTGTCATCTTTGGTATAATTACAGTTCAAAATATTTTATATAGTTTAATTAGGCTTATTCCAAGATATATTTTTACGTTGATTTGAGGCCCTAAACTGTTAAAATAATTAATAGCCTAGGAAGTATGATCTGTTTCAGCAAATTGTTTAATGTATTGTATTACATTTCCAGGACAAACATTTCAGAATAATTTCTGAACAAGTTGAGGTTTCTCGCCAGAACTTGAAAGTCGCCGAAAGATTTATTATTGTCTACATCATAATGTATATTAAAAACCATTTATTGTGAGTTTTAATAATGTTACCGAGTCTTTCATTCGGAGTGAATTAATTTATCTGTACATTAATATATATATATATATATATATATATATATATATAATTTTGATAGGTATAAATGACGGTCGGTTTTCTCCAATACATAACAATGTGCATTGATTGTAAATTGGCGTTGATTCCATAACTCGACAAATCACTTTCGGTATAACTACTTTATCCAAAGTTCATATTTATTCTATGATTATTTTTGATAGTCAGAATGTAATAAATATAATACATTTGATAGCCTTTCATTGGTAGAAAACCATTTAATTAATTATCCAGTTCATGACATGTAGATTTGATGAAGGGTTGTTAGCAATGCGTCATTCAAGGATTTAGTTAGAATATGTATCTACCAGTGGTTTTTGTCGGACAAGTCAAACTGGTTACTGAATAAGTATATTCATTAGCTCAACGGCTGTCAAATCTACGACGTTTTCACCTGGGCTGTCAAGATATAAATTTTGTTCTTATTCATCTACATGAAGAAAAAATACCAGTAAATTTCCATGAACGTGTTTTTGATATTTCAAATGATAACCAGATAGGTGAAATCGGGGGCGAATCCAGGATGTGTTGGATGTGGGGTGGTCTAAACAAGGACGCAGCTATTATGCGAGGCACGAAATGCCCCCGGATGGGGAAGTGTAAGTAAGAGTGTCTATCTCCTTTGTCTGTTGAAGAATAAGAGAAATCAGATAATGCTTAGATGTCTTCTGAAGCACTATAAATACTGGAAGAAGTAAACATTCCTCTGCAGAATGATCCATGGTATGAGACTTGGTGATTTGTTCTGTGTATATACAGATTGTTAGGATTATTGGGGATTACTCGATTTGTTACTAGAAACATCGAAGTGTCCCCAGTCATAATGTGACATATTGCGAATTATGTCACTAAAATATGTAATAAGCAGACTGACCATTTATTTCAAGGTGCATGCTTATGAGAAAGAAACAATGATTCTTAAAGTTTTATTACTTCATGCAAAACTACATCTGGCAGTCGAAAAGGCTGGCATTGAACAAACATCTGGAGCGTTCTTTACTGAACTCATCTGCAATTTATTTAGAACCGATGTGTTTGCTGTAATGTATTTTCATTAATGTTAGGGCAGAATACCTTGTGTCAGCCGTTCGGCTCCTCAAATGGCTTTTTCATAGAGATCGGGAATCTTCGGCAAATGAGGAGCTGATTAGCTTTATAAGGCCTCTGTCGTAATAACGGCCATCGATAGCAGAGATTGTGCATTCTTGGTAGACATTTCAAAATATATTAAAGTATTGAACATATAATTACAGGGCAGAGATCAGTTAATCAACAAACTGTTTGATCACGTCTGCGTATTTCAGGTGAACCTTCGTCTGTGGGTGGGACAACTCAAACAATGCAGTTATGCACATTTTCCAACGTTGTCTGCAAATAAACCTAATGAGGCCAATACGTATGTAGCTTTTGTTGGGTATCTGCGAGAACAATATAAAATTCGAGTTTCAGATCTGCGCGCCAACAACCTGGCTTGTATTATTTGCAACTCCGTTCGCGGTAACCGTGGAAAGTGTTGCTGTTCACCTGCAGATGGAACTGACCGATTTGTAATGCAACACTGACTTGAAAACCAAGTTTGCTGAAGTTGTGATAGTTAAGTTTTCCCAACAATATGTTCCAGCCGACTAGTTCCCAGGACTAATATATCACGTTCGAATGATAATTGCACAATTCGGAAGCACGAACCTATGTGAACAACTGTTCACCAAAGTGATTTTTGCAAAGAGCAAGTCCCATAGTAAACTCACTCATGTACATTTGGAGGGTACTCTGAGTCTTGCGAGCACACATCTACGGCCTGATTTTCAAGGGTTGATAAAGCAAGCCCAGCACCAGACCACGCATTGAATTGAAAATTAAACGTTATATATAATTAATTCGTTCAGTTTTTTTATTGTGTTAATAGTATATAATCACTAACATTCAAAGTTACTATATGTGAGGAGTATAAGTCATGGTAGGCACACAATGTATTATGCAGCTTCTTGCGTTTGAAAATACATGTTGCCTACTGGCTTAATCCAAATTGCACTCTACTATCCATACAGTTCTAAACACTTTGATATATTGGTGACATTTGGTCTCAGGTGCTCGTAAACCCCTTCATTTTGAAAGACTGTTTTACTTCTGCCAGTGGGAGAGGTGACCCACAGCCATCCCCATTCGGCGCTTCGCGCCTCATCCTGCCCGCCGACCAGGTCCAGTTTTGCGATTTGGCCCTCCCCTCAAAAAGGTTGCCGACCCCTGGGGTATGCCATATATTTACCTAAATATACGTGTAAAGTTATGCCATCTTAGATTGTGTAAAGTCGAGTACTGAATTAAATTTAGCCTTAATTATAGCCACAAAGTCCACCAACATGCTCATTCCACAATTCACTACTTACAATAGGTTAGGAATGTTGTGATAGATGTGGAGACGGATTGGATAAAGCTCTGTGCAGTATATATTGATAGATATGATTTGTTCATTTTGGCAAAAAAAATCACCATCAAAGCCAGCAAGAACATCACTAAGTAAATGTGAAGAATATACTAGTGTGTATATTGTCTCCCAAAATGTGGTATCTAAGTTCAAATACATATACGTAATATCTCTGAACCTTCCAGCATAGTCCTTATGATAACCGGGAAAAATAGATCTGGAAATCAAAAAACACGAACGTGAACATCATGTGCAACACATGACGACATATACTAAAGTTATACAAATGTGTGACCAGGTCTTGGCATTAAATATTTTCAGTAATGCTACTTGGGCTATAACGAACTTTTTCACCAGCTCATAATACCACACACGTAGTGAATGAACGCCATTTCATGACGCGTTTAAGTTAATGTTTCACATATTAGTAGCATGACCCCTATCAAGTATATTATATACAAGTTTGTTTTACTGCTTATGTACCATATTTCGATTTTAAGTTAAATCTGTAGGTAATGCATGTCATTATTTTTGGCTTAAACGACAATTATATTTTCTGCTAATCAATCGATAAATATTTAGAATAAAAGTATCATGGGTATAAATTCAATGTTTTCCCATGGATATTTTAAAATCATATCATATGATGTGGCAACCTTATATCCATCTACTTTCTACGTGATAATCATGCTAGGTGTCCGTTTTTTATTATTATTTTGAGTAGTATTTTGTGTAGGTTGTTAGACATTCTTTTAGAAACTGGAGAGTCGAAAATGGGGACCATTTCATCAAATGGATTGTTATTTATGGTTTATCTAATCAACATGTTTATTCTAAACGTGTTCTAACAATACTTATCTTAATTGTAGGCCAAACAAAGAAAAGAACCATAAGAAGGATGAATCCAGGAAAATGTCCAGGTACGTAAATATTAATAGTCAGTCAACGAACTATTCATGCTGTGTTGGGGGTGTTCAAGGTATTCGCGATTTTTAATGACTTAACTCGGAACACGCATTTTTGTTTCAGTAATAGTAATACTTTTATGTGTTGGATGTTTTTCCAGCTCAGTCCATTCATTATTTGTTTTGAATTGACAGGGTGTTATTCACCAGCAGAGTGCCAACTGCCTTTGCTGAATAGCCGTACTTATAACATTGCTATAGAAACCAGCTGTTACACCTGCTCTTATCACCGTCTGATCAGAGAACACGAGCGTGAATTCATTGGTCGTATGAAGAAGATGAATCCTGGTTTCAAGAGGAATTCAATGATATGTTATCTGCCAACAAGATCGAAGACTACTAAAAATAATGACCATCAAGACAAACAGCGAATATACGAATTTGATAATCAAAAAGAATCGGATTCACTTTTTAAAAACAAAGCACGTAAACCTTAGTTTTTAACGTTCAAAGTGATAGTAAATGAATTTTAATGAGGTAGTCCACAGATTACAACCACCTGAGTTCGAATCTCTGCTTGGGCATATCTGAAGGGTGTTTCATCTTTGGCTTTGCTTCATTACCTTTGTAGGTCGCTTGGCTCATTTAGTCTACCATGTGCACAAAAGTGGCCCCCAATTAAAAAACCAATCAAAATTTTTTTTTTTAAAAAAAAAACCAAACCTTTTTTCAATTTAGTAATTAAAAACCAAAAAAAACCCCCCCAAAAGAAAAAATTTTATATTTCATTAGGTCACACCTCCTCATTCATTGGACACAGCAGGTACAGAAAGTGTGAGTAGTTCAGTAACACGAAGCTCTCGCAGCGAACGGAGACCACGAATATCGTACACAAAAGACGAGGTGGAATCTCTGTTAAAAGGAGTAGCTTCCACAGGATGTAGGTGGAGCACCATACTGCATTCATATGAGTTCCATCCTTCACGAACAGCAGTTGATCTAAAAGATAAATATAGAACATTAATGGTAAGATTGATTTAGAAGTTGCCACCACTATTAAATGACATATTGTAATTACAGATATTTTCGTGTGTTCTTAATTTCGCGAATCCACCCATTAGCCAGTTCACGGAGCTTTATATTCACGTATGGTCATTGCCAAAAAAGCTTTTTATTGCATGCGTTATCGTAGCATGAACACGGAAATATTTGTATATTTATTCAACAATAAATAAACCCGTTTTAGACATGAAGGAGAGAGCTAGTCGGCAGCACAGCGGTCTTTTGGTGTGTTCAATAATTGCTTGAAATATGGCTACTTGAGTTTGAAAATAGAAATATATATATTGAAGCTTCATCGATTTTAATTTCCTTTGCAATAATCTGTATTAGCATTTGAATATGTAGGAACACAAGCCTTTGATAGTGGCTCTGTGTCCAGCGTTGATATTTCTTTGAAAACCAAAGTATGTACTGTGAACAGCTAAATGGAAAACTTAGTTCATGAACCATACAAACGAAACTTAAATTTGCGTGTCATATTTCGCGAAAATAAGATTATCGCGAACATATCTGTTTATAAAAGGTTGTATGGTGTAAATCGCATTCGGGTATCTGATTAATAAATTCATTAATTAAGGAAGTAAGATGTGAACACAATTCTAAATTAGAATGCATCCCGATATACCATTTTCCAGAAAAAGCTTGACCAAACTACTAGGATGGAGGCCATTAAAATTGAGCACGTCAAGAGACCCTTTTCCATGGCTGAACTAAGACGGCTAAAACGCGGTGTTCGCTTGTATGGCTATAGCTGGAAGACCATACTTACTCGACTACAGTTTAATAAAGGAAGGACAGTAACCGAACTGCGAGACAAATGGCGATCTTTGAATAAAGCAGGATCCGTGCTGTAAATATGAGTAGAAGTACTTGGGTCTTTAACGTGTAACTTAAATGGTTAAAGTTATAGTTTACAAAATGTTTGGAATAGTTTGAGTTACTTAAATGTTTATGCTGGTGCGGACATGCAGTCACTTTTATGTCTCAATCTCAAGCATTAGGTAATAATAAAGCCTTGTTTCGAACCAAAGCAGCGTGTGTGCGTGTGTGTCCTTAATAATGTGCTTCTTTGAATTAAAATAAACGATTGATGGGGAAAGCATTATTTCTCAATAGCTATCATTCATTATAGGCGGTGTGAGGTGTGAAGCAACCTCTCATATCCTGAGTTTGTGAGGTTCGTGTTAACTCCTGATAGCTTTTTTACATTAAAATAATAAGGTTTAATTATTGGCATAAACCAACCTGGGTATGAAACTACCTTCCAGGCGTGGGGGTGAGAGTACTTGAGAGTGAAGCAGCTGGTTTCCACATAAATATATCTCGCACGTTTATTGTTGGATAAAATTATCTTTCTTAATACATGAGCATTATGCGCGTGTTCGTTCATCTCTAGAAAACGCATGGTAGAAAACTATAGCAGACAGGGCTTGGGCGGTACTTTAAAGTGACAGTTCACCGTCAGATAATATTTCTTCTAATGATTAGAATAGTAATAAAAAATTCCATAATAATTATCATGAAATATACCTGATATCATGCTATCATAGATATAGGGAAATGGTCCAAATTACTGGAGTGTCACCATTATATTGCACCGGATGCCAGATTCGAAGGCGGGAAAAGTCAAGTCCTCTGACGTCACTAGCTGGGCCAGGAGTCATTTGGTATACCAATTAGACACCAGTTATCTTCATCTTGTAATGGTTCGTCTAGCTCAGACTGATATGGTTGTGTATCATTCATGGCGTAATTTTAACAAGATTATTTGCGTTTTGTTCTGGAATTATTCACTTGTTTACATGCTTTTGTACGGGCTCTAGAAACTTTCGGTTAAACTGCTGGGTTCAAGTGACGTCAGCATTCAGGAGCTTCCGGTCTCTGTATAGTTTCAAAATGGCGGCGCTCACAGGCCATTAAAAGTCGATTAATCAGCACCTTAAACTGGATTATTTAATATGTGGGTGATCCTTTTCACGTTTTGACATCGTTTATGATATTTGTGAATATAGCTGTATATTAGTCTTGAACATTTGAAATGAAGGTGGACTGTTACTTTAAGCCGTCAAGACGATGAATGTGGTTATACGGAACATCCTTAATATTATTATAACGATAAGCCTTATTCACAAGCAAAACAAATGGTATAATTGCTGAGATATTACTCATTAAACATATGGGACAAATAATTCGAACAGAACTCATGTAGTTAACTAAAAAAATGGCTAACGAACGCATATATAGGTTGCTTGTTAAGAAATTATAAATCAAGCCGCGTGTTCACAGAATGACAACAATTTAGGCACAGGGAAAATTATTGTTCTATATTTCATGTAAATCAAAATATATATCAGCTCACACACACGCGCGCGCGCTCGCGCTCCCTAAATCATTAGGAGATTGATTCCGAGAAAAGTTTTCATGCTGAGACACATCTCATCATTCATTAAGTCGATATGCAACCCCCAAAACCAAATCATCTGAATTACTTACTGTCTTGTTTGGTTCCTGAGAGTACGTACCTAACTCAGATAACGCCAGTTGTGATAATGTTGTTTAGGTTAACAGCCGAAGAACCCATATTTGTAGCTATTTTCAATTGCTCTATCTTTCTTTTAAGGCAATATTTTTGAATCAGAACTTTATTACAAAATATGGTACAAATTCAGCTAAAATAACATTATGACATAATTATTTAGTTTTTAATTATTCAGTTATAGAAGTAATAATTGATACAAGAAAGGGCCCGTATTCGATCAGTCACATTCAACATGGGCTATAATCTATGTAGCTCCAAGCAGTATTCCAATTTCAGTAACGTACGTAGTTTTCTATGTTTAACATCTAATTGTCACTTTTTGAGTAGCGCCTAGAAAATTGTTTTAGCATTTTCTGTTTGCTTTAAACGTCCATTAAGTATCCGTGGTATACTTGGTAGCGCTTTGGACGAAAGATCACTACCACCTGAGTTCGAACCTCAGCGTCGGCATATCTGAAGGTTGTTTCATCTTTGACTTCGCTTCATTACCTTTGGAGGTCGTTCGGCCCATTTAACCTACAATGTGCACAAAAGTGGCCGTAAACATCGATCATCATTATCACCTATTAAATATAGAGAATAAATTGATATGTGCTAGTCTGTCTGATAATATGTACATATGGTTAAATGGAGCAATTCTATCAAATACTCTACCTAATCCAACGCTAAGCTCAAATATTCTACTCCGCTAGTGAGCTAGAAAACCGATGCAACGCGCTTCAGTGACATTGGTCCACCAGGCAAAAAGGAATATTGTGTTGAAGGCAGCTAGCGAGAACTACATCGATTACTACTCGTCATGATTTATTCAGTCTGACTTGTAAACATATCCATAGGCCAACTATGTGTAGGTTCGTAATTATATCGTAGACCGACTGAACTAGCAAGTCCTGGAAAGAAGTCGTGATTTATAACGCCTCAGCCACAAATCCATTTGCTTGTATGTAAAACGTGTAAGAGATCCACAGGATGCTTATTTAAAGTATTCCAAGTTCGGGCATCACCTTTTCTTATATAATAATAATTCGAACTTCATTTTAAGGACTTAATCTAATAAGGGACACCTGATACGCGGCAATTTCCATGCATAATGTTTATATTCTTTGATGTTTACGTAATGTATTAGTTCATGTTTTACGAATAAATTGAATAACATACCGAAACAAAGCTTATTGAGACGTTAAGAGACTTAAAACCATTCACGTGAGCGCTTTGTGTTTGGGTCCAAACAACACCACCTACTGATTCAGAAGTTAATCATTTTTATAGGCTGTTCCATAACATTGTGGGCTAAATACAAGTTTGCTGATTAAGATACCTAAACTTCCGCTCCCCATTTGCGAAACGCTGCAAGATCCGTCTTCGAAACCTATGAGGTGTTTGGATCTTTTAGCATAATTTACTCAGTTTTCTGGACGTCTCACCAGGATATTGTTTCAGAGTCACTTTGCCGTATTATTAAAGCCCCGAAAAGAGCGCCACGTGAGTTTGTTTTGGGGATTGGCAAATCCTGAAATTAACCCAGACCGTCTCCTACGATAGCTGTTGTCTATATAAGGCGAAGAAAGTGCAAGAGCTGCAGTAGCCGGGCAAACGAACACACACAGACACACAGCTCTATTTGAACTAACTGTTCAAGAAGCAGACCTGATTGTTTACATACGCCATGTTCGGACTGCGTGAAATCTGTTTGGTGCTGATCATCATTGTCGTAATGATATCGCTGTACCAGTGCGCTGAAAGCCAGATGTAAGTAGCTTTAAACTAGATTCAGCGTTTCGCAATGTTTGAAATTCAAATTTCAATGTTTGAAACTCATACTAAATCTTGTCATTGTATTATACACTATAATACTGTCGCACCATCCCTTGTAAAAGCCACTTTCATTGGTCAGTTTGCATTCCTCTTTGTAAAGGTCACTTTCATTGGTAGGCGCTGGCCAGTTTGCACAACTCAATTCAGGGGGTTTTGGGGCGCAAGCGCAATTGAACGCCTTAAAATATTTGTGGTAACGCGCGCATATACAAAAGGATACGAGCATACGTTCTTCGTTTGTGTCGTGAATAATGCTGAAAATTGTTCCTTC